>UXGC01000474.1:0-35809 GCA_900480045.1 Eurytoma adleriae
TTTACGTTCAGGTATGTATCCATGTTATGGGTCAAGGTCATCCATGTGGGTCAAAATCTCTGTCAAAAATCTCAAAAGGTACTTTTAGAAGATACAAGTCTAACAATAAGTTTAAAACACTTTTAATACAAACTTAGTTTTCCATTGAAAACTAAGCAACCCAGTTACCGTAAAATTCATGTCGGGCGAATGTATTTAACGGATAGAGGAGCTGGAAAAAAAGATTGAGATGTACAGGAACAAAGCGAATGGAGGTAAGCGCGCGCGAGCACCGGATGAGATTCGATATTCTTTTTTTCCAATTCTCTCCGGTTCCCCCCCGCTCAGTTTGCCTTTTAGCCGAGCGCACGTTAGGTGGGTACACCTCTCCCGCCTCGTGCTCGGTTACCTCCTTGCTCACTCCGTGCGCGCGCGATCGCGTTCCTTTGTCTTATCTGCATCCGCGATTTCTCACGCGCACCACCCGTGTGTGGCTACCGTTTCGCTCCCGCTGCTCTCTTCTTTTTTCTTTTTTCGTTCATCCGCGCTCCTCGAGCGAGTAGATAAAGTTACCGCCTTAATGGGTGCGCTAATTTTTCTCCTGTCCTTACGTACCTTTATCGCCGCGCACCGAGTGATTTTTCATTCGCGGGAGCGAGCACTGACTCGTTGAGGTGGTGAGCGATTTTTCGCGATGGACGGCGCACGTTTTGTTTTTGATGCGGATGAAAGAGAGGAGGTCGTGAATTATAAACTTATTTAAAATGCAAATTGAAAAAGTTAATCTCTCCCTGTGTTCGCAGGCACGAACTATAATTAAAATTAAGAACGAAGCTTGTTTAGAGCAAACATTTTAGTTTAAACGTAGTTTTTTAGCTTTAAACCCTCTAACGATATTGTGTACAAATTAATTTTGTTAATTGAAAATTTAATGTATTTACTTGAATCCAGAAATTGAAATACATTAGTATAATATAAATCAATGATGTTTGTTGACGTAAAAAGGTTTTCTTCTAATGAAGGATCAAACATTTAATTTATTCTTTTAAATTGAAATAAATGTCAATCTCAAGTCAAATAGAAACATAAGATAATACATAAAAAATGACACTAATTATTTATACCTTTATATACTATACAATATCATCTCGATGTGATCAACTTTACGTTTCCATAAGATGTTAATGATCAAGATAATAAAGAAGTGTATCTACAGGAGACGTAAAGTTTCTAACTCCACCCACTCGTTAAATTAAGAAAATAAACCGAACTTAATCACCGATCGAATTAATTTATACCACTTCATTACCAATTATATTGCTTGCTGCTTCATTTAAAGCAACATTTATTCCCCCAACTTAGTGAAAATTAAAACAGCGGAACAAACGATCCCTCCCACGGTTAACGAAGGCGAAGCGCCGTAAAAAGTCAAATTCGTAAAAAGTCAAACGATCGCCGGTTGCTCGCGCGCAAACGTCGCGCTTCTATATCGGAAAGCACTAACGGAGACAGAGAAATTAAGTCCGGAGCAATTTCGCCGTGGCTCGTCGATAAATCGAGTAGCGCACCTCCCCGCCTATCAATATTCAATAGCCTCGGTGGAGGCGATATTAAAATTGGAACAGCCACCGTCGGACCGGACGGAATGACTTAATCGCGAGTGTGGGTCGCGGATGAGAGGAGAAACGGACGGACGGCAACGAGCGAGTAATGGGAGATAAGTGCGAGGGAAGAGCAGAACGGCGAATTGGAGGAGATTGTTGTTGCGTGCGCCAGTGGAAGGTTGTTTAGAAGGAACGCTTAATGGGGATAGAGGGATGTGGAAGCCGATACTTACAAACGCGATCGTGCAATTTTCGAGTGGACCGTTGTTATTTCGTGATTATTTTTGGTAGTGGATTCAACTGCTAGTTGCTTTGAAAATTCATTGATCAATAGTATGGGGTATTTTGAAGATCCTTTTATAAATGTATCAGATACAACAAAATCCCAAACAAATGGTATACATGGATTTTTACGGACATCAATTGCAAATCCGTTCAAATTGTTATTAGCGACGTTCAAAAATCATTTTTAGTGTGCTTGCTTTATTTTTTATCAAGTCAATATCTATTACTACTCTTGCCACCACTATGCTCATACCGCTAACACTGTCACTACTATGGCCATACAGCTACTCTATCCACTACTATGTCCATACCGCCACCACTGCCACTACTATGACCATATCGCTTCTCTTGCCACTACAATGACCTTAAAGCTACTCTTTCCACTACTATGGCCATACTGCAACAGTGGTCACTATAATAGCCATAACCACCACCACTGCCACTAGTATGGCCATAACCACCACCACTGCCACTACTATGGGATACCACTATTTTTTCCACTACTATGGCCATAACTCCACCACTGCCACTAATATGACAATACTGCCTTCTGTTGCCACTATTAAGGCCATACCGCCACCACTGACACTACTGTGCCCACAACTACCACCACTAGCACTACTATGGCCATAACCACATCACTACTGTGGCCATAACCACCACCACCACTGTTATTACTATGGCCATAACTAACGTCACTGACACTACTATGGCCTACCGCTACTCTTGCCACTACTATGGCCATAACCACCGCCACTAACACTACTATGGACATAACAACCATCACTCCCGCTACTATGGCCATAACCACGTCACTACTGTGGCCATAACCACGTCACTACTGTGGCCATAACCACCACCACGACTGGCATTACTATGGCTATAACCACCATCACTACCACTACGAACATAACCACCATCACTGCCACTACGACCATAACCACCACCACTGTCACTACTATGGGATACCGCTATTTTGCCACTACTATGGCCATAACTCCATCACTACTACTATAGCCATAACTCCACCACTGCCACTATGGCAATACTGCCTTCTTTTGCCACTATTGAGGCCATGCCGCCACCACTGCCACTACTACGCCCACACCGCTACTCTTGCCACTACTACGGCCATAAGCACTACCACTGTCACTACTATGGCCTACCGCTACTCTGCCTACTACTATGGCCATAAACACTATCACTGCCACTACTGTGGCCATAACCACCACCATTGACATTACTATGGCTATAACCACTATCACTGCCACTACTGTGGCCATAACTACCACCACTGCCACTACTATGGATATAACCACCATCACTGCCACTACGGCCATAACCACCTCCACTGTCACTACTATGGCCATGGCATAATCACCGTCACTGGCACTACTATGTCCTGTCACTACTCTTGCCACTACTATAGCCTACCGCTATTCTTGCCACTATTATGGCCATAACCACTATCACTGCCACTAATGTGGCCATAACCACCACCACTGCCACTGCTATGGCCATAACCACCACCACTGCTACAACCCCAGATCAGTTCAACTTCGCCGAAGGAAAAATTCCAGCTTCGATAAAAAAGTGCGACAGGAATAGAATGTCGAAGGAAAAGTGGCGCCGTCATTACGGACGATTTTCCATGGAGGTGCGCTCGCGAAAATACCGGCGGCAACGTGTTCGCGATAACATTTTACAGTAACGGGTCGCTGAAAGACTCGGCCGTCTGCTTTGCCATTCCGTCGCCGCGGCATCGCCGACCGAGAGGAATAAAGCTCTCTCTTGTGGGCCGCTCATCCGGAAGCGAATTACAGACGGCGCAAAAAGGATGCGACTAAGACGTCGACGTGACCTTCGTTTTACGCTCGAATGCCGGCGAGGTCGCGATCTCGACGCTGCCTCGTTAAAGCCGACGAACATCCATCGACGTAAACTACGCTACGTGATTCCGCAATTGCGGTTATATCCACAATGAACATCGACTGCCGAATGGGTGGTTTGTGCTTTCTGGGTCTTTGATGGTAACTGAACTGGTGATTGGACTGTTTTATTATATTATTAATCAAATGATGTAAATGCGAGTGTGGAAATCAAAATACCTTGTTGTTTTCAAATGTGTACATAAAAATGCATCTAAACATCGACTTTAAAATAACTCGTCCGTTTGGAATTAACTGTATTGAGCGGCGCATTATTATTATTCGTCAAGGAGCTGCGTGGTCTGTACACAGGATTTTCCGGACTCTCCAAAGTTTCAGATGCCACCATGGTAACCTCACACTGTTATCCTCTTAATAAACTTGGATGAGTTTCATATCAAAATGGGAAGTGCAGTGGCAAACTTTGTTGGCTACCTACTTTGTGTACCCTACAATGCGTTGTTTTCCAAAGATTTACAAGAAGCGAATATTCATGTGTTGCATTTTAATAGTGGCCGATTTTTACTTTATTACAAACCTTACATATACAACTTTCTTATTTTCAGTATAATCTAAAGTGGAATGTATAAATTCACTTACAACGACAACAACATTATTTCATTTAATAGTGATTTTTGTTATTTTTTTCCACCACCAAATCATCAAGCTGATTTGAAATTATCAAAGAAAATCTAAAAAATGTCAGTAAATGTACGTGCGTTCAAGTTTGCTAAACTCGAGGACTTGAAGCTTGCACCGGACCCCATTGAATGGTTAACTTCCTCGAATGTGGACACGCGTGTGACTTGCTCCTTGGCGGAGTTCGCGCGCGCTCACCCCTTCCAATTCCCATTTCCCGGGTCACGGAGTCCGCGCGCCAAGGGCAATCAGTTCGGATCAAGCCGGACGCGAAGTCCACTCCGATATCCCGCTGCTCGGCGCGACGCGTCGACGACGTGTCGCGCGCGCATGCTAATGCGGAGGGACGTCGGCGCACCTCGTTACCCAGGACGTCGGCGCCTTGCCCTGGCGCAATTAAGCCGCGGATTTCAGCGGGCCGCCACGCGTGATGTGTCGCTGTCGGCGGGGATCCTAGACGAGCCAAGACGGGCGGGTTTTGGTTCTGACGTTTCGTTGATTTGTTGAGTGAAGATTGAGCAAAGCAAGAGAAGAGGAGGTAGAGCAATAAATCATCGTTCTTTTTTCTCGATAAACTAAAAACTTTAGAAGAAACTTGAATTTTAGTGGATCATTTTGCAACTTATGGATTAAGCTTGCACCTTTCCTGTACAATGATGAGCTCTGTTTTTTTCAAATTGATTGTCAACTGGATCAATAAACTGTTTTGAAACTATTCATCTCAACAGCAAAGTATCTACCAATTTCCTCAAAAATGAGTTTCACCATGTTGCGAATTTTATTCGAAAGATTAGCAGCCACTTTAAATCCAGCAATCCAGAGTGGAACTCTTCTTGCCCTCGACACAATTAGCCTTCCAGGATAAATGACTCTCGTGGAGGCAGGCCCGCGCGTTTGCGCTCGACTCGAGGCGCCTTATCGAAAAGCCCCGCGAGGCCATTGTTTACGGATTTCGAATTGTTTTCGCGATGAAAGAGCTCGAGCCTTTGGCGGCTCTCCTTTCCTCTCGCTCTCTCCCTCGCTTTTTCCCGCGGCACTTCTCCCACGCGGGCGCGAGTGGGTGCTCGATGTATCGAGGAGGGCCGCGCATAATGGGATCGTGCGCAGTCGATAAAAGGGCTCGAGGCCGGGCGCGGCCGGCTCCGGACGGATTGATTGCTCGCGTGTTTCGTGCCCCGCGCTATTTGTTATTCGCACCGGGAATGCGAGCCGGGATCCGCCGGGGCAACGGCGATTTTTCGCTAAGTGATTTCTTCGGATTGATGGATCGCGCGCTCCGGGGGGGATTTGGAAAATCGCTCGTAATGCTGCACAATTTCCGTTGCTGCGGTTTACCAGGACGTTACAGTCGCTTCGTAATAATGTCTACTTAAGTAAATTGAATTCGCGTTTAACTTGAACGGCGATCAATGTCGGACAAACAAAGAATTTACGTTCGAGCTTCCGTGACTGAATGCATTAACTTGTTGATATTTATACAATAATTCTAATTAGAATGTTTTATACAATAAGCAATGCATAAAGTACTAAGGATTTGAAAACAAAATTAATTGAAGACAGACAGCAGCTAAATAAATTGTGACGCCATTTTGTGATACAAAAATATTGACGCCATATTGTAATGCAAACATGAGTCACCATCTTGAAAATTAAAGATGTCAAAACACTATCTTGATAGAAAAATGTCAATATGCTATTTTGTGATATGAAAAGCAGCAATTCGCCATCTTGTTATATGCAAACATCAATGCGCCATCTTGTTGTACAAAGACTTCAAAGCGCCATCTCGTGAAATGAGACGTCAAAGTGCAATTTTACAAACAAAAGAAGGCATGTTTTACAAAGATGTCAAGGTGCCATCTTATGACACAAAGATCTGAAGACACCATTTTGTCAACGCAAAATTTGCAATCCGTGAGAACCAATTATACGCTAAATGAAAGAGTCGTGCTGGCTTGTTTAATTTTGTATTTGAATCATGCCTTGAACTACTACACATTTTTCTTACATTAAATATGACAATATTATTTTTAAATTTTTACGGTCTAAATTTACTTTTATCAATAAAATAATGAATGTCACGACTTTTCACTGTGAGATAAAGTTGTGCACTGGTTAAAGAATACACTAGACACAAGACCATATTAGTTATCGTACACTATCTTATTTCTTATTAAAAACTTAGATGAACTCCAAACTTCACAAAAGCATTCCATTCCTTCCATTGGATTTAAGAACTCGCTCTCACTAAAGCGTTCATTCCGCGCAGCTAAATCGTTTCCGCCTTTTTTCCATTCTCGGCGCTCAGCCATCCGATGAACTTTTATTTCCCGCTGCAACTTCGAGCCGGGGACCTCGCGTCGCCGTGAAAACTCATCAGCTCGCCGGGCGAGAGATGCGCACGCTCCGATTACGCGGCTATTATCAGCGGTCCTCGCAAAAGCCCAGATCTTCCGCGGTGATTTACGGTGCCGGGGTGCACCACCGTAGAGTCGCGCGGTGACCTACTTGCCTACGCGAGAATTTGAGGCTCCTCGTCGAAGCAAAGCCCCCGAAATCCCCCGGCGTATTCCAGCCAGCGAGGACGCGCGCGGCCTCCTTTTACCCGCGAGCGCATGCGGAGCGTGCGGTGCACGCCGCCACCGACGGGGATAAAAATCGGAGTGCGCTCGCTTTATAATGTACCTGATGCCGAGCACTGACAACCGCAGGCTTTAAGGAAAATATCGGAATACTTGCTCGCTCTAAGGTGAAACTTCGGATTTCTTTGCTTCCTCAGACGGTTTCAACTTTTTAGAATATTTGAAAGGATAAATAATTTTTATTCCTGGAATAATAATTTAAATGCATTTTTTTATAAATAATCGTAAAAGATCATTTCATAACCTAGTTATTTAAACTTCTAAATTATTATTTTTAAATTTCCCGCCCAAAATCTATTAATCTAATAGTATGATAGTGAATTTCATATTGAAATTTCATATTTTTGTTATAGATTAAAAAACAAATGAAAATATTGGCACTGTAATACATTCTGAACAACCAACAACGATATTAGAATTTAGTATGAGATTTCCACCGCTAGATGGCTACCTGTATCCTATTACTCGCGAGTGATTCAAAGTAAGGCCAATCAATTGATCTGAAAAACGCTAGTTTCTAATTCAAATTGAATGCCTTTATTCTAAAGATACAAAATCATTGAAACTTATGAGAAGTGCATGTAATATTATATGAAAGAGTATCAACGCAATAAAAACGTAAAAAGATCAGAAGCATAAGAAAAGGTCTGTCCTTTAGAAACGTCGAGTAAAATAACAAGGAAGTGTAAATACGCGAAAAATAAAACTTGGAAATAAACGTCAAAACACACGTGTGAGCTCGGAGCGATAAAAAAAAGAGAGTGCCTCGCTCAAGCGCAGCGCTCGCGCACGAGGCGAAAAAAGATTGAGGAGCGGTGCAATATAAGACGGCGCAGCGTCCATTCGCGGCATGTAAATTGCGCGCCTAAAGGAGCGTGGCCGGGGGATCCGGCTCGTAAAGGGGCGCGCGCGCTCGTCTGAAAAATGTTGACTATAGGCCCCGCGCGCGCGCGTCGCGTAATACGAAATGTAATTTGCTGGAACTAATATATTGGATATGCTAATGCGGCCTCTGGGACAATGCCAGGGTTAAGCTCTTTTTCACCCTGTCCCGCGCCGTCTCCTCATTCTCGCGCCTCCTTTTTTCACGCTCACCTCCACGGCTTTTTGCACTCTTTCCTTTGCAAATAAGGCCCCCTCATGCAAATCACATTTGAGAGATATCACTTTTTCTAAATTATACTTCCGAGTAGTATGGTAATCTTCGAAAATATATCGGTGGTTGTTGGCAAATAATGCGGGAGTGCAGGATTTATGATCGCGCCTTTTAATCGAATCATAAATTTCGGAGAAATTAATAAAAATTGACGTGCGGGGCGAAATTTATACTCTTCGCTAAAAATTGTCGAATACCCACGGTCGAGATTAAGACTTAATCTCGGCTGAAACTTTATGTTGCTTTCTTATTTTTGTTTTGTTTTGTTTTGTTGCGTCGGTCCGATCGCCGCCTTATAAAGCTCTCTCACGTTTTTGCTTCTTACTCTGACAAATTCCGCAGTCGGTTTCACCGTTTCTTTTAAGCTCGCCGCTTTTTTCCCCACCACCGCTGAAACAACTTACAAGGCATTAATAAAGCTCAAGTCTCGGGGCGAAGTAAAACACCGGGCATCTTGCCGCTGCTCTTTTCCTTCGTTAATCTTCTTTCACCGAACAAGCTATTGTCTCGTTTTCTTACAGTTGCAGTTTCTTTGTCAAGGCATTTCTGCCCTTTTTACGAACGTCAACAGTTTAATTTTTAGCCTGTTTTAACTGTTCGCCTTTTAAATGAATATAAATACTTTTGTGATCAACACTAAATCTTCTTTACATCCCTGGTAGAAATAGACAATTTCTAGGTTATGTGATGTATTGCAATTGATTCTGGAGTTCAAAATAGATGGCTAATCCATCTATAAAAGGAAGATGGCGATACATCGAACGTAGAACCAACTTCAGAGCGTTATCAAAAAATTCATTGGTGGATACAATGGAAAGGATCGAATAAGAAACGGAATAGAGTTAGAAGCGGCCAACTTCAGAGCACTACGACAATGTAACCTACGTGCGCAAAGCGAGCTAAGCAAATTTCTAGTGAGGATTAGTGTGAAAAAGCTTCTGATTGCGATCACTTCTAATGAAAGATTGCCATTTGCTAATTAAACCTGAACAGCAACCAAAAAAGTAACTGTTTTATCAGAATAAGGCGTTGAACCATAGCGTTATAAAGTCGATGCGATGTTACCATGAGTGTTGATCCGAAATTGATCAGATTCTGATCAGAATTTGACTACAGTCCACAAGGTTTCTGGTCAGGAATGTTATCAGAAGTTAATTAATCATACTCTGATCAACATGTGGTAAATTTTCTACCAGAAATAATTTGTTGATAAAAGATTCAGCTAAATATTATTACAATGAATGATGAAATCCATCATAAACCGTTTAATCTAAATCTCAAGCACCACTCCACTGCAGTGTTGCCCTAAAAACCCATCAACCAATAGACATAAAGTTGGCAGCACCGCCCCAGCATTCAAAACTAACTACGCTCGCAATATTCGCGCGACGAACTAAGACGATCGTCGTGATTACACTGCGGTACTTCGAAGCTCGCCGACGTCGTGTAATAATCCGGTGCGCCCGTCGAGGCGCGATAAACTAATAAAGCAGGAGCGCGCCGCGGCCAGGATCATAAATCGAGCGTCGCTCGCGGCCATTGTCGCCCGCTCGCGGCTCCTCCGACGTATAAATCGCGCGACGTCGGGTAGGGCGGAATGTCGCGAGGGGGCGCTTTATGCGACTCGACTTAACGAGCTAATTAATCGGCCCGGGAGATTGATGATCAAAGGGGCAATTTGTCACGGGGCGAATCGCGAGCGCGATTCCGCGACCGCGCGGTGAGCGCCTAACGGTCGGCCTGACGAGCGCGATGACTTGCGCGCCCGATGTGGGCCCCGATGCTGCCGGCCTCGGCGCGATTAGGAAACCGCGGTTTCTTGAGGTGAGAGATGATTTTGCGCCTTGGAGAAATTGCGAGAGCAGCCTTGTTTTACAGTTGCAATTTATTCATTTTTCTTATTTTCTTTTTTTTTATTGACGGATTGTTATTAAGGCTAATGCCATTTATTTTGCTGATGAAAATGAAGGTTAGCAGGATGATTATCGTCGATTCATTATGAAGTTCTCTTTCGTTATTGTTCAATGCACACGTGTTTTATAAAATGAGCTAAAAGTTGATTCATATTGACTTTTATCAATGATAACAAAATCAGCATCATTTGCATAGTGTGTTCATTACGTATTCACGTTGGCAACCCTGTTTTGGATAATTTGCTTGCCGGATTCAACAAGTGTTTAACAATCAATTGCTGAAAATATGATTTTCAAAGTGTGCTGATTTTATCAGTCATTAATTCCATGATTGCTTTCGCAAATATTACTATATTTTCAGTGTGACAGCGCCATCTTGTCAAATCGAAAGCCATCTTAGTTCATTTACACCTAATTAAGTAGAAAAAGTTCACAATCAACTTGTAAGTAAACTTTTATAGGGCACAAAAATATATGCATGAGCAATCGTTCGAATAATTTAAATAAAAATCTATTTCCATTCAACAATTGAATACCTTCATCGTTAAAAGTAATACAACTTTACAAATAACTACCTAACAGCGGTACAAAAAAAGGCGCATGTAACAATCGATCCCCGTATTGATTCGCGCCGGCAATCAGCGAAGTGCATTGTTGAAGCGGAGAAAAATGTTCCAATCAGTCGGTACATATTTCGCCGGACATCAATCAGTGATTTTTCTGGCAGGCGCGCAAATTATTTTCTGGAAGCTCTTGGCCCATTCCGACATCAATGTGAAATATCGTCGCGGCCGGCCCCGGGCTTTCTCATCGTGATTGCATTTCGTTTATATCCAGGAATCGAACGAGAATCGACACACTTTATTGACTAGTTTGAATTTATATGCATATCCTCTGCTTTTTTTAACCTCTCTGTCATCGCGAACGGCTCTTGTGTCCCTGATAAAGTTAGAGCGTATACGCGGATTAGAATCTCGTTAGACTTTTATTCACGTTGTCTCTTGATATTTTTGTGTGTTTATTTGAGGTACTTCATTTTTTTTCTCGTTTAAAAAGCCGTTAATAACTAGAGTTCCTCTTTTTCGTGAATTATTATCTTTTATTCTTTGATAAATTCTGTCATTTGTTCACATTATTAAATTGGTATTACAACATTACTTCTGATTAAACATTAGTAAATTAAACGACAAATCATTCTTAATTAAAATATCGTAAAATATTGCAATCCTTTAACTGAAGCAATCATAATTAAATCTGCGATCTGATAGTGATAGGCCAGCTACGTAAACATTTCGCAACTCAATTAAAAGCGGGTGCGGGTGGCGGTCCTGCTTTGACGTAAGACCAGGTAAAATCTGCGTGAGAAAGGGTAACCCGTCAATTTTCCAGCGGAGCATCTTCCTACCCTCCGCATTGATCACACGAGCGATTAAGCAAATATAGCCGGTTGCGCGGGATTTATAAACAGCGCGAAGGCTGTGCAAACAGGAGAGACTGCACCCCCCACCCTCACCCTTTTAAGGGTCACGCGCGTGCGACGCCGCCCCCCTCCGGCTTAACTTGATTTGTCGCCGACCTTGCAAGCTTCGCTCCTTTATTTTTTATTAACCCGCGATTCGTCCTTTGTTATCTTTCGTTCACTCTCGATTCGAAGTATTTTTTGCGATGGATTTGATTTCGATTCGGTGCAAGTGATGTTTACTGAAAAAATACGAGATGTTTTCGATGCGAATGAAGTAGGGACGGTCGAGTGAGTCGGAAATGTTAAATTAGCAACTGAGAAATGTTTAAGATAATATACGATTGTTTTCATAAGGTTTGTTTGGATCTGCGAGTAATTAAGTGATTACCTCAAGAAACTGAAATATTATTTGGGAGTAGTTGACTTGTTGGGTTTTGGGTTGTTAGGTTATTTTAACTCTTCTTTTTCGCATTGACCCATTTCGTGGTTAAATAGCAGATCATATTTTCCACTTCATCGGAATCTATAGTCAAAAATAGGAGTCCATATTAAATGAAAGGAACATGACATTGAAATGATACTGAAGGTCATCTTAAGGTCAAATACAATTCATACCCAGAAAAAGGTGTATTTGGATACACTGTAAATTATTATAAGCAATAACTTTTTATTATTTTATTATAGGTACTTTTAATCTTCAGGCTGTACATCTTTTAAGATAAAAGTCAATGACAAGCAATTAATTTTTATAAATCAAAAAGACCAATCGATATTAATTAGCAGGCAATTATTTGTCTTCTCAACTGTGCCAACTGTTCCACGCCGTATTATTCAATTAAAACTTCATAATCCTCAACGCCGCGTGAAATAATTAATAAACTAATAAAGCCGACAAATGAAGCTGGCAACGCAAGAAATTGATCTCCCGGATGATTTCACCACCGGCCGATCTAAAAATACTCTTGGCGCAACGAGCCCGACCGCTCGCGGAGATAAAAAGCAAAACAAACCGAGAAAGTAATCGCGAACAATGCCATCAATTAAAAGCGGGCATTGCAAAACCTCAAAACGCAGACGGGGGCTGGGGCAATAAAACGCAGCGCCGCGTAATTGATTCAGCCTACGCGCGAGCGAGTCCCGCGAGTGCCTCTCCACGTGCAACCTTATTAAAGCACTCGGGGAAGCTTCTTCCTTCCCTTTCACTCGGGCGCCCGCGCAATTTACATCACGCGCTCGCACACAGGACGAGCCGTCGAGGAGGCGCGCAGACGCGACATAGTAGTAATCCGCGAGCGCAGGACGGACGGTGGCATTTCTGAAGAGCCGCGACACGCCAGTTTTGAGAGTACTTCCCGTCGGATGGAATTTTAAATTCAACGCCTTCTTTTTTATTATTCTCCATTTTGCGTTATTTGACTTTTTTAGATTTTATTGTTCTTTAACACGGCGGTTTCATTTCGTAGTATATTGGGAAGACTTCTAAGCGAAGATTTTATTTTCGAATTTCCCGGTCAAAATAATCCAACACGACTTTCGTGACAAAATGACAAAATGGCGTCACAACGATTTCGGTACGTTCAGATATTTGTAAGTGAATTGTACCTCAGTGTTTGCGATTATGCTGTCGTTTACTCAATTCAATTCCTCAATTTTGGTACTTTGCCCTATTGTACGATATGATCGGATATACCGGAAATGATCACTGAATTGCTTGGTGACAAAATGGCGTCACAACGATTTCGGTACGTTCAGATATTCGTAAGTGAATTGTACCTTATTGTTTGCGATTATGCTGTCTTTTATTCAATTCAATTCATTTTGGTACTTTGCCCTATTGTACGATATGATCGGATATACCGAAAATGATCACTGAATTGCTTGGTGACAAAATGCCGTCACAACGATTTCGGTACGTTCAGATATTTGTAAGTAAATTGTACCTCATTGCTTGCGATCATGCTGTCTTTTACAAAATTTAATTCATTTTGGTACTTTGCCCTATTGTACATTATGGACGAATGTACAGAAATAATCAATGAATTTCTTAGTGACAAAATACCGTCACAATGATTTTATTGTAACTTCTATTATGAAACGCACTATTAAGAAGATAATTTTCTACTTCTTAAAAGTTAATTTCGTATGACTGCGCTTGTGCAGATATAACTTACGACATGGTCGTGTCATAAAAGCACCTTACAGTAACGACTCCAATTCCTTCTTTCTATTAACGATTCTCCAGTACTAAGCAAACGCAGTTATATCACCAACTCCAATAGCAATAATCTGCAAACTCAAGTTAAACCTATGCTACTAAAGTCCTCAACCTTTCAGCATCGCCGCGCCTCGCACAGGAAACTCGAGGGAAGCGCCAATTTAATCCGTGCGAGGTGCGAGGAAAGAATCGTTGGCGCCTCGCTAAAGCGTGGCGAACGATCCGCGCGCGACTCGCCGAGCCATTAGGCACGCCGCTGCGCTCCGCATGCGGCATCGCACCTACATGCGCCGCGGTGCTGCCGCTCCGCGGGAGTTCTGGGCGCGCGCGTACCGAGTGCGAATCATCCACTCGCGGTAATTGCCTACGTGCTCCGCGCGCCCCCGGCGTTTTCGCCGCCCTTATCGCGCCCCCGGGTCACGATTTTATCCGCCGCCGAACGACTCCGCGCCGCCATGCATATGATTCCGGATTCGAGCTACGTGCCTCCGCGGTTCTTGCCGTGTCGCGACGCGCGCAAAGCCTGACGCTCTCGAGGCTCTCCGGCTGCTTTATCGCGACCAAAGTTGCGCCGCATGGGCCCCGCGCGCCCTGTTGTCTCACTTGTGCTTTGCTTTTTGCGGGGTTCCCGTAATGAATCGTCGAGGGATTTTACTTTTGCACGCGGCGGGAGCTTTGTTTTGTTATTTAGTGCGAAGGTCTGACCTGCAATATCTGCCAGATGTGGTAGCAGCCTATTTGGTTTGATAATTCAACGGTATGAAAGTTTGCTTTTATCGTAGTTTTGTTTCTGTGGGTTTCCAATGTCATTTTTCATGTTTTCGTGATCAAGCTGTTTTAAAAATGTTCTGTTCCTTTGTTTTCTTTTAATATGGTACTAACTTCACGGTGATTCGTACGAACAACTCATAGCTGAAGAGTTTACAATATGTTTCAGCAGTCCCAGCATTGATGTTTTAATCAAAGTTTGATATAGGAAGTTTAAGATTTTTTTCTCCTGACTATCCGATGGCGATGGCGGCATTTTAGACCTTGAAGGTCATTTTAAGGTCATCTTCGTTTCTTTAAATAGAATAACCCATTTTTAACTACAGATTCTGAAAGAGTAAAAATTTTACGATCATATACGTAAAGATATGACTCTGACAATCTAATGGTGATGATCGTGGATTAGACCTTGAAGGTCATTTCAAGGTCATCATTGTTTTTTCATATAGAACACGCTATTTTTTACTACAGATTCTAAAAGACAACAGTTATGATTCAAAATCTCTGTTTAGTTAATATGGGAATACACTATCTGCAGTTGAATTAGTGAAAAACTTCTGTAATTAGTGGAATTCCACTAAAAGTAGTGAAAAAAGCTCTACTGTTCAACGATTAGTGCAGCAAATCCACGAATTTTAGTGGTTTGTAGGCATACTTTTGATTTACTAATTTTCCTGCATTATGTAAAAATTGAACGAAAAAGGTACAAAGTATTTATAACAACTTAATTTAATGTAAACAATTTATTAAACCGATTTTCAGAATTTAAAAGTAGTTTTAAAAGGAATGTGTTGTAAAGTTATCTTAAAAGAAATTAACTTAAATGTATTCACTTAAAATAGGTATACAAGTTTATCAAACAATGTTTTATTACATAATTGAAAAAACTGTACTAATTTATGTATCAAGTAATTCGTTTGTGTACTTTGCATTGCATATAATAATTTATAGATAAGAGAAGTAGTAAAATATGTGATAATGTATATTTTATGAGAGAACTTGTTGAATCAATAATGGCCATAAGCACCGGACTACTGTTTGCTGATTCCAGTTTCATATTCGGATAAGCGTTGGAAAACCGTTTTTACCAAAGATAGACTTGAAGAAAATTTATGTGAAATTTATAACTGCATTCATATTCATAAATTAGTGTTAAAAAGACTCATTACGGTGAGCCTCACTCGACCAGAAAATCGCATTAACTTTACAATCCTTTCCACATTATGCCTTATTATAACACCTAAAACCATTAGAAGATTTCAAAACTTTCGACCACAACCATTAATGTTCGCGTTAACCCCGAGTCATCCCGAGATAAAAAAAATTCCTTTGATATATTGTCTATAAAATTTCAGACGCGTGCAAGTGCGCCAACTTTCACAACTCGCGTGGCACACCGAGACCGCCTTCGAGCATTACATTTGCAGGGCTCGATTGTGTTGGTAATGAAAATTTCTTGAAAGGCGAAAGGACGCCGAGGCCGTTAATAAAACGAGCGGAGCAGGCAGCGGTAACTCGGCCAATGGCGTTTATCTTCGCGAATCTCGCGGGCACGTGAGAGCCTCCAGATAAAACGGGTACGTACATTTCGGCTCTTCAAGAACGATGATAGTTCTCCATTTAAGATGTACCCGAAAGCCCTGCAGCTTCGTGAGACTCGTTTCCTCGTATCGAGTACATTAATTAAGTTAACAGTAGTTTAATAATTTATTTTAAAAGAAATAAATTTGTAACTTTTAACTGTAAATTATACTTCATTAATTAGTACAATCACTTTAAGCTATTTATTCAATTCACAAATAGAATAAAAACATTTATTTGAATATTTAGAAACTTGAAAAAGTAAAGATTTATTACTTTTAATTATAGTATCGTTGTATTTAAAAATTAAATGCATCTGTCCTTCAGCCTGTCATTTACGAGCTAATTCTTCGGAGTAATTGTTTAATCAAGCGTGACATTCAGATAAAGTAAGAACACAGATCGAAACTAAGCAGACTAATGAACCAAAGCCGTTTTAGTCTAGTTTGCTGAACTGCGCGTAACGCTTCGTTGATTAATGCACGAAAGTTATTATTTATATAACATTAAAACAGATGTTTCATGATTAAATCCAATAAATTAAATAGTTTCAATAAATTACGAAAATTAGTGGATGTGTATCTAGAAAATTAATTTTTTTCTTTTCAACTAATGCGTGTGATGTAATGATGTTAAATTCATTCAACGTAACGTTATATTATTCAATTGAAATTCGTAATTTTTTTCAATTTAACGTCAACGAATTCGAGTCCTCACATTATCAGGACAGTCAAAGTGTCACGGCAGGACGAAATAAATGAATTAAATGCGCACATCAAAACTGCCATCGCGCACTTAAAAACACTAACTGTACATCTCGGAAATCCGATTAAAATTGTTTCTCGGCACGTGATTGAAAAAGGAACTTGCCGCGGTGTCACGCATCCTCTCCCGACTTCCCTTTCAAACCTCGTGGCGAACCTCTTTCAGCTCCGCGGCGTGAAGACGCTCGAGGAGAAAGTTTGAACGGCGAAAAACGAGGAGTCTGCGTCACCAGACACCGAGCGGTCCTTTGATCCGGCACGGTGCATCCTACACCGTGATTCGACTAAGTACACACCTTTATACGCTTTTGGATTATGTTCGGTTGCGCGAGCAGCTCTCGATGCTCCCTCCCGATCATTAAGAGCGCAATTAAGCCCGCCCGCTTGATTTCTCGCAGCGCTAACGACGTGGTGCACTTAAGCGGCCTTTTCCCGGAATCGAATGAGTGAGTCGTCCTTTACGGGATCGCGGAGTTAAGTGGAAACGAGTCCACCCACAATAACGACACTTTTTAATCGGATTATCGCAACATTGTACGGTCTGTTTTCTTCGTCTGGTTCTCTTTATTAAGTAGCGATAATTTACCAACTTACTTCGGTCCGGCCGTTTAATTGGCGAAAAATTTGTCATTATCAGCGATGATAACCGGCCTTTTTTCTCTCTTAATGCTTCTCGTTGAATTACGAAATTATACCGGCGCCGCTCGTTTCGCGAGGGGGGCAGGGGCAATCAATTAGATTTAAGGACTAATCAAAGTAAGATTTATTAGCCGGATTTAATCTCTATAACGGCAGAAAGTTTTGGGAGGCCAACTTTAGAGAATTAAAGAACGTTCATTAAAAGAGCGAAGTGTTGCCGGGGCTGCGGGGTGAGAATCGAGTGGCATTCACTAAAGGAAGATTGATGCCCTCGATCGGGCTCCCGCTATTCTCGTTTCTGCCGTGTTATACGGCGGCGACTGCACTTCCACCGACCGGAATACAAAGGACTCGTGTAAATAAGCGTTTCATTCTGCTCTCGTTTCCTATCACCCCCACCTTGTGCTATCGATTCTTTTTGCCAAATTCAAAAAAATTTGCATCAACAATGTGTTGTACGCGCTGTTACATTGTATTGCGACTAAAAATTAATTGTATGGTAAACAAGTAACTGTAATTGTACTACGGTCCATTAGCTATGTAAATGACGTAGTAATAACGCAGTATAATCCGCCACACACAATCAATGTCTATTGTTTTAAATTTTGGTTAACAAATTATTAAATTAATGCAGAAAAAGTCCTATTTTATTAAAACATACCCTAGTAGAAATCGGATGGGGACATGTCCCACTGCTGCTGATCAGATCCCTACCAGAATCCCATGTTTTCCATAAGGTCCTATGTATAAGAGTGAGACAAAATCCTACCAGAATCCGGTAAGATTTTACCCATTTCCCATCAAACCCCTAGGTGTTTGTACTAGGGTACACATATAATTATTATTAAAAAATTTGTTGTGGCAATTATGTTAAAAGAACAAAAACTTTTTAAATCATGAAACCAAAATATTTGAATTTTCCCGCTAAATTCAGGGCACTACATCTCTGCTATTTACTTATTCAATCATATTTTATTTTATGACGCGTTATTTAAAATTTATTAACGAATTTATTACCGCAAAATGGAAATTTATTAATTCCAGGAAAATTCATTCATGAAATAAATACAGAAAAGACCATGGCATTAATTTTGAAATTGTGGCGTGCATCATTCTGCTTTACAACTCACTTATTAATCACAAATAAAAGTCAAAAAGTGAAATACAATTGGTTATAAAAATTTATAACAAACAACTTCTAAGAAAAGTCGACCATTTTTAGATTCGTATCAAATGACTCGTAGAATTTCGCTCAGTATATATTCCTTTAAATTAAGGCACACTTCAGTCTACTTACAGCATGTAATATTACTTGAAACATTTACCGCTAGGGACCCTCTGTGATATATTTCCCGTTAACGAATTAGCTGCCTGAGGTAAATATTGGTATGCACTTTAAGATCTAGGTACATGGTTACTAGATGTTTGAAGAGACTATTGGTGCACTACATTTAAGCTGGTTAACTGATCATAAGAAGTTACGTAATCACTAAAAAAATCGCTTGAATTCTTGTAATCATTGTAATCAAATATCATTATTTCGCTAAATTATTATTCCTGTGTAAATAAAATTTTTGCATTTAGAGATGGTTTGTCCTGCAGATTAATGAATAATTTATACGAACACTTTTATATCTAACAATTATCACACCCAATAATAAATAAAACGAACGACAACTAAAGTCATCCCCGAAGCAACTGGCATCCGTTCGGAAGCAGAATTTAGTTTTGCCATAACAATAAAATCAGCCGGTTACAGCGCATCCAGCGATGCAGTAAGCGTCCACCCGGGGCATTTCTCGGTATGCGCACGTACGCTTAGGGCAGTAACGCCGGGGAGCAGCAACAACAACGGCGGCCCCGGCGCGATTCCTCTGGACTTTCGGTAATGCGGCTTTATTGCCCTCTTGGCACGTATCTCTCGGCCGGTCCCGCGCAACTAACGACCCCGTGCCGCGCACACTTTATTAGCGCTGCCGTATAGACGGTGAGTCGCCGCGAATAAAGTCGGCCGTACCCTCTCTTAGCTTGATCCCGGGACGCCGCGTCGCCGGGGCTGACTTAAGCCTCGAGTCAAAGGTGTTTCAATCTCGCGGGATTGACTTCTGGAAAGTGCAATCTTTTGGTGCTTTTACGAGGCAGTCGACGACGCGACTGCTCTCGGGACTCAAAGTTGCCGTTTATATCGCGACGTCCGATAATGTTACTGTCCTCTGCTCCCCTTTAGCGATCTACGAACTTTATTTCCTCTTCTATCTTTAGTTTTTATACGTTCTTCTAGTTGAAAGCTATTAAGTTCGCGGAAGGCATTGATTTTCACTTAATGTTATCAATCAATTGCCGAAGGTTAGTCCATTAATTCTTGGACATTAAATTTATATGATACTGAAGAAAGTTAAAGTTTATGTTTAAAGGCAATCAGGCGTCTAAACGGTTCAGACATTTTTCACTGCAGAAAATTATGTTCATAAATTCTATTCTACTTCTGGCAAGATGTATATAAACCTATTTTTACCGAACTTTTGGCAATTGAATAAGATTTCGCCAGGTGTTCTCTGCACCGTTTGAATAGGTGCCTTTTATGAAAAATTAATCTCGTGTAAGAAGTTTCGGAAATAAAATGATTTTGAATAAACTTGGATTAATTTATTCGTAGAAAGAAAATAATTGAATATTACAAGAGTTTTATAAAAGTGTACGAGGATGGTCGACCTTTACTGTTTCGCGTCTACTACTCGACTGGTTCCAAAGAGTTTCTGTTGCTTACTCGTTAACTTCAGGTACGCCGGAAAATGCGTACCTTTTTTGCATGTAGTGCCCGGTTGAACCGTACCATAAACCGACGGGACCGTCCGAATACAAGGGCCCATTTTCGCATGTGTCTTTTTAGAACAGTCGTGCATCTTAGGTCGTGTCATACACGCATAAAAAGCTTAAACGCTTCGTTGAGTAAATTAGATATTACAATACGAACACAAATATTTTCGATCGTGGTAACAATTCGAGTTCGTGTGCGAACACCAGGGTTAAACGGAGTTGAAACTCACCAATCTAGAATGTATCACCACATTAAATACATTACCTGCAACAAACAAATAATAAAGAATTAATAATAAATATAAATGTATAATAATTCTTTAAAGATATACATTTAAAGCTATATTTTGAACTTGTATGAATTTGTTTGTCAGAGCTCTGGTATTTTTTGCCAAAAGAAGCAGCTACTATTTCGGAATCCAAACGATACACAAACAAAATAAGAAATAACGGGTCGAAAATAGAGGTGTAGTTTTAATTAAAAAACAGTGGGAGCGCGTAAAATAACCATCGAACGTAAAGAATCGTACCCAAAAGGGCCATTTCTCCCGTCATCCTCAATAAAAATTGCCCTGCACGCGCCTGCCATACATCGTCCTGCGCACCCACCGGTCGCCTTTAATTAACTCATGGATATGTCGGCAGCGGCAGCGGCAGCGGAAAAAGCGGACAAAAGTGAAAGAGAACGAGGCGCAATGACTTTTCTGTTAATCGAGTCGACTTGTGTGCGCGTGCGCGCCATTCATCCTACTTAATTTACGGACTCTGTGCAGAAGTCGGGTTTGGCGGTGGACGAGTGCGCGAACGACGGCGGCACCGGTAGAGATACCGCGCGGACGCGCTCACAATGGACGAGGCCTTACTTCGTTAAGTCGCGAGTGCCTGCAGGAGCCGGTGAGATAGCAGCATAAAGAGAGCGCGTCGTTGCACGCCTATGCTTATTTCAGAGAGACGATATACGACTTGAATACCTTTTTTGCGAGATTTATAACTCTTGTTGTGACTCCAAAAGCGTGCGGCATTTCTGTGGATAATTTTTTATTTCATATTTTTGTAGTTTATAAAAAAAAAGTGAGGACGTGTATTTTCTTTTTACCATAAAAATTAATACAGAAAGATAAACTTTTCTGGAATTATACAATTTTGTAAACGCTATTTAACAAGTTGGTGAGTTTCTGTTCTCTTGTTCTGTAGTTTCCATGTCAATTGAGCGCGCCAGGTGAAAGCGCTTTTGTGCTGACGCCTATCTCACCGTTTTGCTATTACGTGCGCGCGTCTACGGGACATTCGCATTTAATAGCGACATTTGTTTTAGATTAGAAATGTCTCCACACAGCTCTCGATTCTCGCAAAATTAAAGTAAATTGCTCTCGTAGCGCCCGTAAACTGCGCGACATTTTGCTAGCGTGATATCCCTTGTAAATGCTTTATGCGGTATTATAAGCACGCACGGATACGAATTGTTTGCGCTTAGTTACAGAATGAAATCCCGACTCGATCCGATATACAACACCATTTATTGGATTTCGGCTATTGTTAGATTAAGTTTGCAAGTAGTTTATTTCTTTTAGATTAACAATTTAGTTTGATGGTACACGCATAACAATTCGTATTAATTAACATTTATATTTTTTAGAAAAATATGTTCATATATCTATTTTATCTTCATCAGTATAACAGATGTGACATCAATACTAACAAAGATGAATGAAACGAATTTGGTGAAAATAAGAAATCTTGCTGTCCTCGAGAAAATTCATCACAGACAATATCCGTCTAAAATCACGATAACAATCATGAGGGTCATAAAAATATTTCAGCTCTGTATTTGTCTCCAAGATCCATTCTTAAAGGGATATATTCTTTTCTTTTTGTAAAATAAAGCACTATTTTGAAATTCATGAATAAAAAACAAATACAATTAAATAAATACATTTAACTAAATGTCTGTTAATTTAACATCTTCCCATAACTACAAAATTTGCATTACCAGACAAAGACAGTACAATAGAAAGTGGAAGGGGAACACAGCGCTACAAGCGCGGAAATCCTGCACCACCCATCGACCAGCGGCGAAAGAAGGGAAACAGGGGGAAGGCTTAATCGGCATTGTCCTCGCATATTTACAAATGCAAGGCGCGATCCCCGCGCGCAAAAAAAATTGATCAAAGCAGCGCAGCGACGTCTGTGTATTTTCCGTCCGCGCCGATCTGACCATGAAATTGTCGCGCACGTGCGATCGAATTGTTTGCGCCCGCTCGCCTCTCCTTTTTTTCATTACAACCACGCCAGGCCGTGCCAATGAAAACGCGCATCCCGTTTTTCAACCAGTCCTCTTCCTCTCTCCCTCGGATCCGGTCGCGATTGTTTCAGTTTTTTTCATTGACGCGCGAATCGGTCCGAATTTACTTTCGTTCGCGGGGGCTAAATTGGAATTAAAAAGAGAGAAAAATTAGTCGGTTGCAGAATTAACTTGCGTTTATTTTTTCGATGTACTTTTTTCCTTTGTATTGTATTGGTTTCCGGTGCGCTTTTGATCTTATTAAAATCACCTCTGTTTTTAATGAAAACATTTCTCTTTTTTCATTTTGCATTTGCCAATTGGGATAAGAATTATTTAGTCACTCGAACGTCAACTCAAAAATATACGGTATTATACTAAAAAAAAAAGGCTGACCAGTGAAGGCAAACAGAAACAAAGTAAAATAGAATTGATGGAAAGCCGTCAATGCCTGGGAGCCGTCATCGCTCGGACCTACCCACGCACGCGAAACGTCAAAGCAACTCGTTTTGGCAGTCGAGCCCGGGCGGATTAATGTTCGCCAAACAACGGATGTTGGTACTTCATAATCCCAGAAATGAATTCCGACCGAAGATAATAAAGAGTGGTAGCGGCGAGAACCAGCCGAGGAAACGATGGGCGGTCCCGGAGTGCGTGTCCGTGTGTGCGCGTGCGTCGGTACCTACGCCAGCCACAAACACGTACAGGAGCACGATTCCCCTGTCGCGTTAGTTTTTCCTCAAACTTCTCCGCGCAGCCGTGAATTGAAAGTCTTAGTCTCTAGACTTGTTTTCTTCTATTTGGACCGACGAGACGTCCTGGGAACTAAGTTCTACGCGCGGAAAATTTCAGAGCCGTTGGTTGCACGAGCTGCGCGTGGGAGAGGATTGTAGGTGGATTGATTCATTGATTTTACTCGATATCTTTGAAATCATGCTGTGAAAAGTGCTATAATACACTTTGCGAACTACTTCACTTGGAGAAAAACTTGTATGTTTCTATTTATATTACGCAGGTTATTTACACTCTTGTTTTATATAAGGGTACTATATTATAGAATAGGAAAGGTTCTTTACTAACGAATCAGACCTTATTTATTTATCTTACGTAAATCAGCATTTTACATACATAACACCCCTTATTTTATATTTATTTTAACTTCATAAATAAAAGCTGCACTTTTAAGAATCCTTTGATAAGTAAGTCTTGCTATAAATAATTGACTTGTAATTTCATCCCTTTTACCATTTGTCACCCCTTCGAAAGGGGTACATCAAACGTAAATATTACATCTAGTAAACGTGCTCTAAAATGAATAAATTTGAATTTGATTTTGGAGTAAAAAATATACAAACACAAAGTCAATAATTTAAAAGCACCCTATTCGAAGCCACACTCAATTGTCTAGGGATTGCAGCTTAAAAATAATTCCAGAAATGCTTCGTACACTATTTCAGTAAATAAAAGGAAATCGCTCGGATCACGGGGCATTTCAGAACACAACGAAGTTACGTGAAAGAATGCAAGCGTCGCGACGCGTTTCGAAAAAAAAATCTCCCGAAAAGTCCAGAGATTACGAGTCGCCCCGTCGTCCCCCTGGGAGCCACCTTTTCTCACCGGCTGCGCTGCTCCTCGAAGCGCGCGAAAATCCCCCTCTGCGCGTCTAATCCCTGGCGAGGCCGCGTCGGGCCGTCGGACGCGCGCCGGAATTGCGTAGGCGCGGCCCGCGCCCTTCAAGGCCGCAATATTGCGTTTTTCCGCGAGATTTACTCGACGACCGGCGGTGCACCCCCCCGGGGGGTACCGCCATTGTCGGCTTCTTTCTTTAGTGCAGCGGGAGCGATGCCCTCTAGTTTTTTTTATTTCCTTCGTTCTCGCGGTCGCGTTGTGTAACTTTTATTTTTAAAGCGATTTTGTGAAGAAATGTTAATTAAAAGTTTAATTGCCTGGGTACTTGGCTGCCGACTTTGCCAGCGCGGTATTAATTATGAAATTTATTTGAGGGGGATTCTTTGAGCGACTTTTTTTCGACGGCGTAAAATAATTTTGGAGCAGTTTGTTGCAATGAGGAGTGCATTTCGAACAGTTTGCCATGGATAGTGAAATAACGTCTGAGGAAAAGTTTTAATTAGTTTTCAGAGGGGTTATGGGGCGCTGCATTAAAAATTGAGCCCGCGAAACATCGACCGACAGTAAAGTAATGACGAGCAGTAAAGTAAACAATTTTTAATGGGTCTGTTTAGTTTTGCTGTTAACGAGTTTTGTTGTTAATTATTTACTTTCGGAGTCTTGTCTTGGTAGGTATTCTGCAATTAAGTAGTTGTCTACTTCACCGTTAATCCCGCCTTTGTTCAAATTTTAACCGAAGAGTCTTGAACAAATTTCTGTGTTATGATAAAGCTTTCCTATTCACCTTTTTCAAATCCCATAAACTTATGTTTTATTTTATCTTAGTCCTAATTATTAAATAATCAGAAGTTACGATAAATTGAATCAAATCTTTATGTTCCAATATTCGCTACGAAAACAATTTTTCTAGTAAGACATTTCTAAACAAATAAATCAAGCATTTAACATAACAAATGGAACAATTCGACGAGCAGCTGAATTTAAAGCCCAATAAGCTAAAGCTTCACTCCAACCCTTTTCCGTATCCGTCCTGCAGCCGCTTCTCAGACAAAACAAAGTGCCGGTCCTGTAATCCAGCAATCCGGTAACGAAAAGTAGAGACAATAAATATCGCGCATACGTGGGCACCAGCCCGTAGCGGGAGAGAGGCTCGTACTCGACGCAAAAAAAAGAGGCAGCCGCGCCGAGGCGAGCGCTTCCTTGCATCCGTCTCCGCGCGTGCACGTCGACGAGGCGCCAGGAATACGAAGCGCGATGGATGCGAGGCCTGGGGACACGTGCATCGGTACACTGCGCCTCCTCCGCGCTCGCTTTCCGATCACGTAACTCCCACGATAGGGGGACTCCGTCCCGCGCCAGGACTTTTGATCCACCCACCTCCGTGTCCGCCCCTCCGAGCGCTTCGTTCTCTCCTCTGCTTTTTTTCTGCTGTACCCTCCTCACCCCTGCGCCGCACCCCTTATCAACCCTCCCCTGCCTGGGTCTCTCTGTTCTTTATCGGCAGCGACGAGCGGCTCTGATTTATTTTATTCCATATTCATTCGCGGTAATGCCTACAATCGAGCTCAGCCTCCCCCCCTCTTCTTCCGGACTATTCAATGGGCTCCTTTCGCGCTTGGCGCGTCCCTTCGCAATATCGGCATGATGTCCGCTGCATTATGATAAGTTTGCCGAGGGAGGAGGAGCCGACGAGGTGTTAACTCCCCAGCGTGATTATCGCATCTGTATGCGAACGGGCGAGGATGCTTAGCGAGGAATAAGCAAGTTTTGCGCGGAGGGGGAGAGTTCGAGCGATTTTTACGAGCTACTTTGAAAATTTTAAAGCTGCCAATGATTATTCGGTCTCCGGATTCGCGGAATCACGATTGTCGGGAGTCAGGTTTCTTTGCTTAATCCATTTCCATCAAACGCACCTTTTTCCTCTCTTATCGGGGTACGATGAAATGCACTGGTACACCCCGCTGCCTTCGACTCTCACTTTCATTTGCGCCTTTCCAATTTTCTTCACGGGGACCTTTTATTGACGTCTTTCCCTTTGTGCTTTAGTCTTTATCTCCTTCTTTATAACGACTAACTCGTTTCTTTCCCTCTCGTTCCCTCTCCGTCGATCGACGGTCCTTTACGAGGCCTTTGTGTCCTGCTAGTCTTTGAAATCCCCTGGTCATCCTTTCACTACCCTTCTATCTTCTGTTATTTTAGACTTCCTCGTTGTTTTACGTGCTCGCCTTGTGATATCGCGCAGATTATCTTGATTTAATGTTATTTAATTGTCTGGCAGATGATCACATTTAGATAAGTGAATAAAGTGAGACAATTGTGTATGAATTCTTAAAATTGAAATTGTGACGTTGATGTGATGGGTTGGCTGTGATGGGTCTCATTTAAGAATAGGTAGATTCATTTTAATTCTATAAATTTTGTTCAAAATTGTTATCCTTCTATTGAAAAGATGTTTCTAATATTACAAAGTTGTGGTGCTGACTTATCAGTACTAAAATTCATTGATTTAATCCAGTAGTTCTAATTGATTATGAGATTGACAAAGGATCAGTAACTCACATTTGCATGAAGATAGGATTTGAGTACTCATAAAAATATAGTAACTACTTAACTAATAAACAAAGGAAAATGTTTACTAAAATTATAATTTACAAGATAAAACAAATCGGTGTCTTTAAGATTTTCAAACATTTAACCTTGCATTCTCATTCGCCGTATGCTTTTGTAAATACCATCAGAAAGACATTAAATAACTACTTAAATTCCACTCTAAATCCCATCGGAGGCAAGGCGCGTCCTGCGCGACGACGAAAAAGAAGTTAGCAAATTTTTCCCTTTGAGATTCCTCGGCAGCCCGGCGAACGAGAAAATAAGGAGCCGTAAAAAAGAAAGAGGGCGCGTCGCCGCGAGCCCCGAATAATGCCACCGCCTCGGATGCAATCGCGCCCGATCGTGTCCGGGGGTGGCCGCGCGTGGCGCATCGGCGTGTAGCGGGAAAAATGTCGCCGGTAACAGCTTTCCCGGGAAAAAAGGCCGCGCGCCTTTCATCCGTCGACCTGCATTCCAAGGGCTCCTAAGCAGCGGGAAAACCGCCCTCCATTCTTGCCCCCGTCCCTTCTTCAATTTTTTTTTCTCTCTCGCATGCCTCGCCGCTTGCTTTCATATCCCGCGCGTGCCCACTCGCTCCCCTCTCCTTTCTTTGCTCGTCCTTCGAGGAGACGTGCCGATGCAACGTCTCTGTCGGAGGCACGAGGGGCCGGTCGATAGGTTATTTCAAAGAAACAGCGAGGAGTCGCTATTGTTTGCCTCCGAGGAATATTTTGCCGATGGTCTTGTTTGTTTGTTTGGCTTTCATTTGAAGGGGGGCCAATAGTTTCTACGTGAGTTAGAATAGATTGCGGTGGTTTTAGAAACTGTGTAAAGTGGCCTAGCTCTGGGAAACCGTTACCGGTGAAGTGTGATTTGGAAATTTCACACTGAATACTTGGATTATTGAATTTAAATATGGGGTCGAGATGTAACCTGCTATTTAGAAGAACTAACAACCTAATCATTTAGTTCTTTATTATTCATACTTCATCCTTACGGTTTGAATTTTGGTGCCATTATCATGATCTCTATTCATTAATCAATTACATTGCTTCCTTAAATGCTGCTCAACATCCTTCCATTGTTTAATTAAAGATGGGATTCCTGAATAGAAATCCATATTTACTTAGATATATTGGTCATAAATTGGCCAGTATTATTAAGCGTGAATAATAGTTACGTTGCTATTTGTTGTGATGATCTATGATTGATCTATTTACCAAAAACTTCTAGATCAAAAGTGAGCCAAGAATTTCATCTTTTTAAATCAGCTGACGCTGCTAAAATGTATGTAATTAGAACCACAGTTCAAAAACGAATCAAGTTAGACTTTCGGATTAGAGAAAAAAAATAGAATACACCTACAACCGCAGCACTATCATCAATTTAAAAAGAAGAGAGAAAAGCACATAGCTCAGCATGTCACCGGTCACAGAGAACCAGAGCTCGCCATCATAAATCATCGATGCAGCATTGAATGCCGAGCGGATGATCCAATTTTCCATTTTTGACAATAAATCAAGATAACGAACGGAGTGAAACGTTTAAAAAGTCGTTTTATCCGTGGCTCTCGTGACGATGATTTGCAGAACACTTTGTCGCGCGGCCTGCTCTCGGTCGAAAGGAGCCGCGATGTCCAAAGTCACCCCGGCGGCGCGGGCACCACGAGGGAATTAATCCGATAAGCGAACAACTCGAGCCGTCTGACCGGCATTGCGGACTTAGAATTGAAACGAGCTGACGTTACGCCGGAGTTCGGAGGAGCGGCGAGCGTCGAGGTGTCGACTAACCGTAATCCTTCAAAAGATTCACAAATTGCTTAGGCTTTATGCAATCTGATGGTATTCGGAGGCGCTTTGTACGGTTTAGGCGGCGAGAGGTTTGTCAGTTTGAGGTATTCCTGGAATGCTGGTTTTAAGAGAAATGATTGTACACTGCGTATTTTTCATTCGGTAATGCAGTTTTTGCATCGGAAGGTGTGTCGACTTAAGCCAAGCGAATGACTTAGCTCAAGACAATATCTTCAGCGTTTTTATCAGCGTGCGGCGCTATATTCATTGTAATTTTATTGACATTTGATTCAAGAGTCAGTTATAATTATTTATTTAGTTGAGTGATGGAGCATCTATAGTCTTCTAAAGACGTTTGCTAGCTTAATTCTTAAGTGGTATATCTGAAAATGAAATACCGGACCCACTAGTGGAAAAGATATGATGGAATCCCCCTGGCGGTAAATGTACCAATTTAATATTAAGCACTGTATGCAGGAACAAATACACTGAGAGACTTTCGGAGTAGTTATTACTCCTGAGGTTTCACTGGTGCTCTGAATTGGCGTAGCACGTAGAGCTCTCATCATCGGAGTAGCAACTACTCCGATCGGAGGACAACTACTCCGATCAAAAAGCAGCTCTAGCGCCCAGTCGGTAATTCGGCAGTGCTACTTAATCGGTAAAACAGCTAATGAGCTAACCTTTCAAGTCATAACACCCATTATACAATCTAAGCGCGCAAATTTTCATAAGGCATAGCATGCTCCGGCCATCGGAGTAACCACTACTCCGATTTTGGGGTACGGACTGCGCCGAACGCGCGGCGTTTCTGTCGCTCCTGTACCCGTGAAGCAACCGCTCCGAAAGTCTCTCAGTGTACGTTTCCATTTAAATAAGCACACATCGGGCAAAATAATCGATGTAAATGACTCGTATGTTCGGTGGATTTTCCATACACGTGCAGAGACTCGTGCCGCTTTTACAGCATTTAAATGTTCACGCTAAAGTGCAGTAATTAAAACAATTAATTATCACTACTATATTCAACCAATTAACATACTTCCCCGAAGCACTGGTATTTTTTCCCTCAAAAACCGTAACTCTCTCATTAGCGGGGTACAGTGGCATTGGGGTAAGCCAGCACGCTATCCGCGCTATTCGGCAATCTTGGAGTACGACTGCAGGTGCACTCGGCGTCGGTTATCTCGCATTTTCTTGAAATAACACGAGGCTTGATGAATATTAATATTAGGTAAACGCGAAATTTTGCATATTCGAGCATAATGATGTGATGTGAGCGGCCCCGAGGGGCATAATGCATTTTGCCCGCTGGCCCTATTAAATAACGCTGTCGTGAGCCCGAACATGCTATCATTGAAAACGAATACTAAGTGGTCCGAGTGGGGGTGCCCCGCTTGTATTTTGTGATTGCTTTTTATCTTGCAGAAGCAAATTAATTAGGTAATTTATTCGCTTGTCAATATTTAATATAAAAAAATTTCATTATTTTTGCGCCTTGTTTCATGAAAACTGCTTTCATTTGTTAATTATATTGACAAATATACACAAACTATCTTTTAACAGTTTCGCTTCAGCAAAGCACCATTTCTTTTACAAAACATTTTTTTCCTTCGAATAAAGCGCCCTGGCTTGCCTGAATTATCGAGAAATCGGTTGATCTCATTGTAGCAAAGGACCAATCCGGAGCTATCGGTGCAGAACCCGATAAACTCTCTCCTCGCACCCTTCCTTCAATAAACACCCACGCGCGAGGCGTCATAACGACCCGGCGAACGAAAAGTCATACCGTAATAAGGCGCTCAGCCGGTCTTTTTTCGTCGCCTCCTCGCAGACGGGCCATTCATCATTTTGTCCATTACCAGCGGGCGCGCCGCGCACGGGCCCGGGAGTAGAGGCGGCGGAGAAACGAGCGAATCGTTCCCTCGACAAAGCGCAAGCACGCACACATAGTCGAGGAGCCCCGTATAAGGCGGATTTCGCCTCGAATGATTCTCCAACGGCGGCGACACTTTTGAATGTTTGCAAATGCTCAATGAGATGGTAAAAGGAGACTATTTTTTTCGGAATTTTGCGATCCTAAAGAAAAGTAGGTTCGAGGCAGGATTGAAGGTATTGAGCGATTGCGAAGGTATACAAAGTTTGCAGTTTGGAGCGCATTGTGAGATCACAAAAGAAGGATATTTTAGATTAAATAGAGATATTTGAATAGGGATTGAATTTTCTATTCACGATTTGTTAACGTTTCTCCAGTGAAAACCATTTGATATACTCATTTAAAAAGTAAGTACAAAGGTGCAGAGCAAAATGCGCCTCAGAAAAATGTAAATAACAAAAACAACAGTTTTAGAACTGAAAAATGTAAATAACAAAAACAACAGTTTTGAAATAGATCTTGGGGATACTGAGGCGAAATGAATCAAACGTTAGAGACAAAGAAAACAGAAGGGCAAAAAATTTCCGTTTCAGAATATGATTCGTGATACATTTATTTACATTTTTGCGGCCTCTATACCATGGACCCCAGGTTCAAGGTCATTTGAAGGTCAGTATTGTTATTTACTTAGAGCCAAATATTTTATCTCAAATTTTGAAAAGGCAGAAAAATTTACGTTTAGATATCTATTTAATTTTGTAATGTAGCCCCTAAAGGTTATGTGAAGGTCAAAAGGTGTTGACAGGACACGAACCCAAAACAGGTCATGTTCCCAGGATCAAACCAGTGTACTTGTATGTTTTTGAGGTTGATGAATACGAATCGTACGTCAGCATAACCAGCTCAGCAACATATTTTCCCCAGGACCTAAATATCTCAAGAATACGCAGAAATATCGAGTTTGATGTCGTACAATACAATGAACTGGACTCGTGTCGTGCAACCCTGAAAACAAAGATAGCATAATAATGTCTCTGAAAGATACTCTTTCTTTTTTCGGGCCTGCGGCACAATTACAAATTTTTCAAACAAAAGAACAACCTTAAAAAAGGTTTTAATTTGAATAAAGATGGGGACCTCGTTATTTGGTTTATCCATTATCTCCGTGCATAAACACGTCAGTACGAGATACAAGCGACGCATGAATCTGCAAACGTACTTCCTGATCCGTCCACTCGATCCTGAACCCCTTGCCAACGGGCTCGCCCCTGCTCTCCCTGGGGAGCGTCCCTCCTGTCCCTGCGCGTACTTGGCGTGTCGCAATCCACTTAGTCGCGGGCACGTGTGACAAGTTGCGCAACTTACGAGCCGCGCCGTGATTTTTTACGACGCGCGCAATAAAGCCCGTGCAACTCCGTCAAACGACAAAAAAAAAAAAAGAGAAGGAAGGAAGGAGCGAAATTTAAATAATATGCGCGGCGAGCCACGGCAATAATGACACAGTCGTAAACGAGACGCTTTTTTTCATAACCCGCGCCCTCGAACCCCGCCTTAACGAGGCGAATGCCCGCGGCGGCATTAGTCGTCGGCGGATGTTCGTAAAAAAAGGTACGAGTAACTTGTAAAAAAAATGGGTGTCCGAGACCTTTGTGCGGGGCAGCGCGGGGCTGGCGTCGTAAAAATTTTCACGATAACCGTAAAAGGCGCGAGCGTCGATGCCGCCTCGATATAACGACGCGGAAAGCGGAAAAGGAGCGACGAATGAATGTATTAAGCAATTTTAGAGCTTTTACGCTGCACTTCGAGTCCTTTTTTTCTTGAGTGTCGTTTTCAATGGGCGAAACGACGGGAGAAAACGCATTACACGTAACTGCCACTGGAATAAGGCACGGTTATGGTGCGAGGAAAAACAACGGAAATAAACGAAGAATATTGCGGAATTGTGGCTGATAGAAGTGGATCGAGATGGCGAAGAAATTAAGTGTTACGTTAAAATTAGGTGTTCTTTTATATTCTTCTTAACTTAATTTTTATAAAGTTAATAAAAAAAGTTTCTTTAAAGTACCGGAGTCTTGAATACTATACTTCATTACATGGAGAGAATTTTTTTATGAAAATTACAATACTACTAATAGCTTTCGTGCTTTTAGAATATCAACCGCTTTTGACCTTCATGTGACCTTTAGCACACCTCAGTGCCATTTACCTTCTATGGCAAATAACTTTACAAGTTCTACGTCAAATAACAAATTTGACCTTTGAACGACCTTAATCCTGAATAACCTGAATGAAACCTGAGATGATGGAGTCAATTTGCTTGCTGATTAAAGTCAATTTGCTTGCTGATGTGTTGTATTGATTTGATAAAAAATATTCGTTATTCTAATAAGTACTCTTTTGTTTTAATGAGAAAGGAATTGTTCCAACAGATTTTTCGTTCAATCAACGGAACAGAGATTGTTATTAGCATTCACTGTCCTCGCGGTCGTTGTTTCAACTGATTTTTTTTCTCCGTGTAAACATAAAAAAAATAATACCGAATGAAATTCAAAATCCAATCAAGTTTATCACCGCTCTCACCTTCCTCCGCGCGCAACTCTGTACACAGACGTTATATTGCGCGATTCGATTTCGCGGGGATCTGGCGGAAGCTTTTTTTTCCGACGAGCGCGCGCGCAACCGTTTAAATCGAACAAAAGCCAAAGCCGCCGCGGGCGTCGCTCCCGAAGTGCGAAAAGAGCTGTTTCGCGCGATTTCGCGTCGCGAGCGAGCGCCAAGCCGCTAAGTCAATAGCGCGAGCTCGGCGAGAGGCGGACTGGGGGCTTATGCAAATTCCCGCATGCTGACACTGTCGCGCCGGAAGTGTGCGCATCGTAAAACGAGCGGAGCGTCTTCAGCGACTCGCCTCTTCGTACTACGTGGATTTCGTCCTGCCCATTTTTTTCCAAGTTTAATTTAGCGATGAATTTTATTATTCTTTTATTCAAGTACATCGCAATAAATATCAAGAACCAAAACATCCCCAATAAAAGATCATCAATTAATTCAACGAGAGAAGTTATTCAAATTACCTAGGGGCAAAAAAGCTAATTTGTCAAAAAAAAGTAGCTATAGCGAGCATAATCCCTGCCTTTTATCGCGACATAGCCGTTATTACCACGAAGGACCGATAAGCCGCAATAAAAAGGTCCAAAAGCCGCGGCCCTATTAAGGACCCTTTGCGAAAAAAAAGACAAATCGGGTGGTAGAGGGAGGTACGCGCGGGCTGCCGGAAAAAGTTGAAATATGTAACGCGTGTAGGCGTTTGCACGGGTCTCCTCCGGCAATTTATCAAGAGCGGCAAATAATTTAAGTACGCACCACCACCGCTAGGCCGCGTCCCATCAATCATCCGCGCCGTGCGGAAATCGGCTTTTCCGCCTCGAAAAAACCGGCATCTGTATATGTGTGTATGTGTGGGCGCGAAGTGCCGCGACAACGGTGCAATCACTGCAGCGTATGTGCAGAAGTAGTCGACTTCATCGCGCCTCACCCTTTCGAGAGCAAACCCCTTCTTCATCGACAGAGAGTGGTGTTTCTTCTATTTTTGGCCCCGCGGTTTTATAATGGGAGGCACTCGAGTTCGATCCCACGGGTGACGGAACGATTTTGATTGATGCAATTAGGTCGATGCTTCGTTGAGTATCGCTTCCGCTAAGACTTTTAATAATATAAATTCGCGATACTGAGGTATTGTAATATTTTGCGTGTCATCTAGATCAGAGGATGTCTGGTAGTCTGTCATAAATATTTTTTGCTAGCTAATATTGTTTTACAATTATGTTAACGCGACAGTTGAAATTCACACTCGTAAGTGAAATGAAGTTGTCAGTATTTATTTTCAGAAAAAATAAGAATAATTGTTGGTTATCACTTTGAAGAAGCAAGATACTACGAATCAACAGAATTAAAACTATTTATAATTTATGACAAAGGATTTCACATGAAGAACATTTGATGAAGTAGCTTTATTCTGATCAGGGAGACAAAGTCTTGCATATCAACATTTTTTGAAAAAAAAGTAATATCTTCATTGATGAAACGGTCATTCAAACATTTGTGACTAAATTAAAATTGCTATTGCATCACAGTACAATTAAAGTAGTGTAATCTGGGGTGATAAACAAGTAAATAGACTCTCGTTAGTTCAAGAGATTGATTTATATGATCCATATAACAGAAAGTCATAACTAAACAATGATAAAGGTGATATGCATCGTGATGAAAGCGGTGCTATGTAAACTTCAAAATCGACAAACAGTTTGAACACGTTATATGTATGTATAAACAGCCATAAATGTACTTCTATGTACGTACGCAAAAGCAGGCGTTTCAGCCATGAGTAACATATGTTTGAAACGTTGGAAGTTTCTACGGATGCAAGGGATATAAATTATTTCTATGCAAATATACACTCCAACTTCGCATGAAAAAGTCAAAGTACCCAGTATAAGTAATATCATCCTCGTGCATTTATACCTCCCCTAAAAACGCGCGTTCCTCCCTTCTTTTTTCCTCTTTACACACGAATTTCCTACTTTCCCGCGAAGTCGACGTTATTTTACGAGCGGTACACGCATTTCCCAGCGTCGAGTATCGATTACGGCGGGTATTTTTCAAAAGAAAACGCAGGCGAGTGTCTTCCCTCGCAAAAAAAGAGAGGAAGAGAGTAGAGAAGCGCAATTACAAGTCGCGCAGGAATATTCCGAGGCAAGTCGCGCTTTCCCCCGCAGAAGCGAGATTTTTTTGCCAGTCTGAGGCCCCGGGCAGACGCGAGCCATTAGCGGAAATTCCCGAAATAGCGCGGGGGAGGGGGAGGGGGGATGGTTGAAGGAGCGGCGCGCCGAAGAAGGGGAGAAGGAAAGCGCGGGAAAAAAAAGTCAATTCGATCCTTGTCAGAGCGGGGCGAGTGCGTCGTTGGAGAAAAAGCGCTTTAAAAGCTTTCGCAGCGCTGCGCGCCTCTCTTTTCCCTCTCCATTGGCCGCCCGCGAGCGCAAAAAAGGCACGGCCGCCGATGTGATTTCGCGACGAACACGCTCTCTATTACCGCCGAGCGCGCGGTACTTCCCACGGGGTGGAGAGCGTCCGACGAGGGAGGCTGAGGTCGGACCAGCGCCGCGAGAAAAGTAATTGAGCGAAATGCTGCGAGGCTGCTTCTCCACGGGGAAACTGAAGCTGTGTATTTTTATCAAGTTAGGGGAATTTTATTACTT
>UXGC01000474.1:36595-102280 GCA_900480045.1 Eurytoma adleriae
CAAGATAAGAACAAAATAAAGTGTCTCACTCACATCTCCCCACCTAATAATACAATTGAAGTAATATAAAACAAAACAAAGGAAGCTGCACCGTAAAACACGAGGTGTCCGTGCAGTTCGCTAAACCTCGTTATCTCGAGCGCGAGAAGCCGAGTCGAGCGAGCGGATCCAATAAAGCATCTCTCTACCGAAGGAGAGACGGGTACCAGGGAGAATCGCTCGAGCCTTACGTGCGCGTCGTTGTCTCGGACATCCGCGAGGATCGTGGCTTTTTCTCTCATCCCACCCGCCCCACCCCGCCCCGTGCGAAAATAAGTTTTCCCGAGGCGGCGGCGAGGAGATTATTATCGCGTAAGGTGAGGAGAGATAAAAGTCGGGGGTGCCGGGACACCCGAGGCGATCGCGCGGCAGCTGGCTGTTAGACGGCGCTCGTTATCGTCCCTGTAAAAACGTCGGCGACGTCTCGCGCGAGCCGCCACCTTATCGATCGTAAATTCGCCCGGACGGACGTACGGCAGCAGCCGGCGAGCAAAGCGCACAACAGCAGGGACGTGACGTTCCTTCGGCTGCTGTATAACCTCCTCTAGCCGGGCGCTCCGGGGTTTTGTCGCCTCCTCCTCCTCCTCCCCCCGGAGCTGCTCCGCTGTCCCTTTTGATGGAAATAGCGCGCGAAATCCGATGATGAAGTGCCGCGACGAATGCGCGCCTTTCTATTGTAAGTGCATCGCGCTCGTGACGTGTGTCGAGAATTTCAAGGATATTGAAGTTTTTGAAGGATTTTAATAATCAATGTTCGGAGGAGAGAAGAAGGAGGTAAGTGAAATTCGATTTGATATCACTCTAAACTTGTTTGTTTCCTTCTTTTGTAGAATTCAATTATTTTTCAATAATTGATAATTTGAAACTACAATTGCATTTGTTTATTAAAATGGAAAATCTATCCCTTTTTTTATTGAATGATACAAGTGGCTTTATAAAAAGGTACGGTACAGGAATACTTCACATGAACAAAACCTACATTCTTTTCGTAGAGACGAATGATTGAAAATTGTTCTGAATTCAATAGTAGTCCTTGGTGTACGGTTCATCATTAATGGTTTGAATTAGTAATTGCTAATGAGCATCTGTAGTTACACATTTGTAATCAATTGTAGACTTTACAATTACGGAACACTTCTACTTCAAAATTATAATGAAGAAATTACGGATGCACCTAGTAGGAAAGATCGACGTGGATCCACATGGATCGACGTGGATCCACATGGATCGACGTGGAATCCATGAGGGTGAAAGTCCATCAAAATGGATATTTTCAACTGGGTAGTTTTCGATAAATAGACCACAGTCTACGTTTATCAATTTTTGGAATCTATGCTTTTGATTAAGTAATTCCTAGTTTTCCCTAAGTTACGGACACTATTGATCAAAATTACTAAAATAAAATGTGGAAATTGCTGTTGCAACCTTCTTCTTCTTCTAGTTCAATGGCTGTAGGATGAAAAACACCGAGGCACCACCATCCATATTAGTTTTGATGCAACCTTGAACAGTATTTAATTTGAATACCTAATCATCCAGTGCAGTCGCATGTATTTCAATTACAAAGAAATCTTCGGCTGATTTAACGCATATAGGTTCATTAAAAATTCAAAATATCGCCTTCAACTCTTTGGCTCTCCCCAGGAGCTCGTAAAAAGTGTACGTGCAGCTGAATGAAGTGCGCCCGACCGGTGGTCATTCGATTCAGTCGCGTGCAACGCTGCCCCATTCACGCGATCTCCTCTGGCGCAACCCCTTCCTTTCAAAGCTGTCGCAGTTGCCGGTTTAAGGTCTCGACTTACAATTGCTTGAAATCCGATAGCCGGTTTTTTGCACCCCTCCATATGCGCGCTCATTAGCCGGCGCGGTCTGTTGCGCTTTTTCCTCTACGGCTATGATACAGCGAGCTACGTCCCGCAATGAATGCACTTCGGAGATAATCGCTGAAAGAATAACTAGTCGCTACTGGAGTTTATGGCTTATCGAGGAATAGGTTCCAGCGCTAGGCACGTCTGTCGCTTAAAGATGTTTTTGTGATCGTTAATGGGCTTGGGATTTTAAAAAGCCTGTGGTAGACTGATTGTTATTACTGCCGGTAAAAGGAGGTACTAGATGAAAGCTATGCAGCTGCATTATTAAATTTTGCAAAAATAGAACTTTGAGGTATATATTGCTTCTTACCAATGCAAAAATGTTTCATACATTGCAAGTCAGCCAGAAGTAGATAAAAGGGAAGATTGTTCTAAAAAAATATTATCCATTCATTGAAAATGCAGTGTGCACTTTTAATTAGAATTAAACAAGAAATTGGTGAAAACCTTTTAATTTAAAATTCATCATTTAAATCATTCAAAAATCGTTGAATTCACATCCTTAATAGAAACATTTCTCATCCCACGCATTTTCAATCAAACACTAATTATATGAATGTACCAATGCATTTTCATCATTTATCAGCTAAGTTAGTTTATGTTGCAGCAATTAAGTTAATGTTTACAGTGACGTTTTGCATGCAAAAATATATGGACAGAAATTATGAATGCACTGCGCGAAATCGCACACGTCATGTCTAATATCGATTTTCCACCGTAAAAGGGGTACTTTCAACGTTTTAGCTAATCACCGAATTCAATGCACGTACGTAATTCACGCGTGCTAATGACGTTTCGGTCCACACATAAAACAAATTCAATTTTCGTCGCCGACGCTCATAACGAAATATTCATCGATAAAGAAATTGCACCGAGAATCAAATTTGCAATTTCAAATAGGAGGGTAGGTGTTAGTCCTTCAAAGGTTTTCATCGATTTCACCGTATGAAACATCCATGATGGAAAGTTAAATTTATGTATTATTGAACGTTATAGAAAATTATGCAATCGATATTTTCTGTACGGTGAATAAAAATTAAACGATTCAATAAATGTAAAAAATGTATTGCAGGTAGCGAAATAGAGACGTAAAAGATACCAAAAATAACAATCGGATATTATTTAACGGTATCAAACTGATCGTGTACTTCGATATGGTTAATGCATCACTTTGAATATGGTATATGGTGCAATTAATTTAACTTTGAATTAAAAATGGAAAAGAATATTGGGTATATACCAAATATAACTAACGAATGTACACAAAAAAGAAGTCTCACAGACGCCACTATGGTTTCTTTTGTTTTTGATGTCACTAAAGATGCATCCTATATCTGATCGACCTTGTCATGTCAGGTGTAAGGTCATTTGAAAGTCAAATCTGTCGTCCACACAAAATGTCAATTTCTAACTTTAAATTCTGATAAAAAACGAAACATTTTGAGTACAGATAATTTTTTTTTGTCACAACCGCTAAGGTCATATGAAGGTCAAAAGCTACTGATATTATACACATCCAAAAAAGTCATGTTTTCATGTTCCAGGCCAGTGCGTCTATATGTGTATAGGGTCGCTGAACTCGAATCCTGGGTCAGAATTACTTAACCACTCACAGATTGTTCACTAACTCCTAAATATCTCTTCTTTTTCTACCGTTGGCTTCGATTTTCTTATTCCTACTCACAGTCACGACTTGACTTCTTCATTTAGTAAACGAAGCTTTCTTTTATCCTCAAATACGTCCGTAATTTGTCTTTTTTTACCGACGTCATTTAAATCCCAAATTAATCCAGCTACAAAACAACCGACAGTTTAAAGTCCAAACCGTTTACTCCCCGATCGAGCTAATCACTTAAACTCGAGTCACCCCAAACGAAGCGTCTCACACGACGCAACGGAGCGTGTCGCCTTCGGAAAAGCCGAAAGGAAGCCGGGCGCTGGAAAAAAAGACAGACCGGCAGTCGGCGCGTGAGAGAAAAGCAGCGACGCGTCGCGCGGACGGATATTAATACGGCGGCGGCCGGCAGTCACGTCCTGCGGTAGCGCGACGCGCTGAATGATCCAATTAGGCGGGCTCTATTTCGGCGCGTCTCGCGCGCTCCGCGCCACGCGCTGCTCGTGTCATCCGTTACGCGGGCCGAGGAGAGCGCGCGCAGGCCCCACCCTCCGTGATTCCCGGCATAGTTAGCCGGGCCCTTGTGCACCGGCGTCGCGCGTCGCCTCCGCCGATGTGCCTACGTCCCCGAGCGCGCCTGCATCTGTTATGGGACGTATCATCTTGCGGCTGCGGCTTCTCCGCTCCTCCTAAATAAACCCGATGCGCCGGCTTGCTTTACAACCAGTCTGCTTCGTGTTCCGGGAGGTTTCAACTGCTTCTCCTTTTTTTTGTACTTAGATCGATTACAAATTTTATTGGTCTTTTTCTGGACTACTTTGGTTTGGAAATTATCTCAAATATTTTAAATGCTCCTTCACATTCATGTACTTTGAGTATTCTTTTACTAGAGCAAATGGAACGACTGTTTTTGTTTAAATGCTAATCACTAATATCTACCAAATAATACATTGCACAAAACGCGAACAGGGTAGGTAAATCATTTATGGGAATGACTCCGAATACTGTTATATATTTAAATACTAGTGGTACTAATATAGAAAGTGGATATTAATGTATTTACCTACATTTTTAGAAGAAACCATTCATTAATGAAACAATATATTGACCATAAACTTGGCAGTTACTATTACCAGTTTTTGACCAGTTAATAGTTAAACCCTAGTTATCACAACTGAAATGTTCGTTTTTATCAGACAGGATGGTTTAAGGCTTCAACTTATATGAAAACGTAATTGATTCGTACATTGTAAATTAATAGAAATTAGAAAATTAACAATGAAACTATTCAACTCCAGTTCTTGGCTATTTACCACCTAAAAGCCGGTCAGATAACCTAAACGAATCGATATCTTCCAGGGATCCTTCTTTCTTAACTGGAAAAAAGTTCTATAAAATTAGATTCTGCAAATCAAAACTGGAACCACCAAATACAGTCAACTAATTCCATGAATCATAGACCTACCCTAACCTCTGACCAATAGAGTACACATGCCGTGTACATAAAGGGGCGGTCATTTGCATGAGTGTGCGATTCTGTCGTGGACCTCCCTGTGCTCATCATACGCGATACACCCGGGTAGGCGCTATAGGGCGACAACGTGGGTGTGACGGAAGGAAGATAAAGAGATCGCGTCAGCGGACGGACGGACGGGCGAGACAAAAAGACGGCTTTCGCGCCGGTAGGTAGTCGCGCATGAGTGATACGAGGTGCGAAGTTACACGCGAGCAAGGCCCCGTGGGATTTATGCGTCTGCGCGAGTCCTCTGTCCTCTTCCTTCCTTACTCTCTCGTTACCTCCTCCTTCCCCTTTCCCACCTCCTCGACGTCCACCGGGATTGTTTATTAACTTGCGACGCGGCTTTTTCCGTGGACCGCCTGTCGACCTCTAGTCTCCGCTTGCTTTTTCCTGGAGTCAGCTTTATTAAAAGAAATTGTTTTCCTCCCGGCTGGTGTTAAATGACTATAGGTAAGCTGTATATATTTGGATGTTCTTTTATTTTAAATTTAATCTGACTGAAAGCTTAACGTTTGAATTCTGCAGCCCTCTGTAAAGTGGTCGTGAGAACTTGTTGCTCGTTTGTACAATATATAAATAATTAGCGAGGGGGTGATTAATTAATAACAGATTTGCTCAAACGAACGTAATTTTTTTCGGTTTTTATCGTGAAAATTTAAGTCGATTGATTTAAGCTGGTTTTGCAGGTGCTTTGGATTTAAAACCTTTATCGGATTACATTACCAGCCCTGTACAGTGCACTCGGCACTTGTTTGCCCCTCTTTGTCGTATTAAATTTCATATTCGTATTTATGAATTTAATTCATGTTTACATAAATTATATATTTTAGTAAATAAACTAAAAGAATTTTGATGTAGACTCAGCGTCAATCTATATAATAATATTTGCATACGGTTTAGGTCATGTAAATATAGTGTAACGTAGGGCGAGGGTGTGAGAAGTTTTATCAACAAATGCATTAACGGCTTAAAATGCCTAACAACTATTCTGCATCTTTTGCCCCGATTTTCTTCCCTTGAGCCGACGGCCCACACATAAAGGTCTCGGTGTCCTCTTCGGCTAGGGTAGCTACCGCCGGAGAAGGCCGGTCCATAGAAGGGGCAGGTTAGGTCAGAGAGAATTATGCACTTCGCCATTTATACTAGGAACGGCACACGGGCCGCATTTATTAACAATAATTATTTACAGGGATTGGTATTCTTTTGGTATTCTTAATACATAAGCCATTTTGGTTGGGTTATTTTCTACCAGGGTTAGCGTGGACGTATTTGCTTCATTAAATCAGTTTTTAACCAACAAGAAATTCTGATTAATAAAAATAATTCTGACAGACTGGATTTTTCGACAAAGGATGACTAAACAAATAAAATATTATAAATAATTTGTACGAAGATTAAATAAAATTTATGGCAGCGCATTAATCAAGCGGCCAGGACTGAAAAATCGATTGAAAATACCGTCTCGCGGCGCGCAGTCGTAATTCCTTCACCGCAAATATGATTTTCATCCGTGCGCTTTGGTTCACATCCAAGCGACGTTTATGCACACACGAGCGCGGCATGATATACCGGCGCGCCGCGGCGACGGGCGGACGCGCGAGTCCGGTTTTTCACGGTAACTTTGGAGTCGCGCGAGCATAATTATGCCCCGCGCGCCGCGTGTACTCGCACTTGGGTGTGAAATTATGTTTTCTTTTCTTAACGAAAAAGGAAGGAGAGGAGCGGACGTAATATGTGGCGCGCGCGGGATTAAGATTTATGCTTGATTTTTGTCCGGCGAGTTTTCATAATTTGAACCTGCTTCTTTATCAAGGGAGGAGTGTATTCTCGCACGGATCAAGGCGTTTGATTCAACTTTTCTTATTTATTGAGCATATTATTTATTATACTAATTATACTCGCGTAAAAAGAAATATTTTTTATTTATTATAAAAATGATTTTCATCTTACTGGTGTAATTTATTTATAAACGAGTATAAAAGAAATTTATGAACTATTTTTAATAAATTGATTTAAATATTTAAATCACTCTATTTAAATGTTTTATAAAACTATCGTAACCATTTTTACCTATGAGACATCAAAATAAGAATATCAGATATTGATTTTTATCGCTATGAATGGCACAGAAATTTTTCAAAATCTACTTTCTTGAATAGCACCATCATCGCTTATTCAGTTTCAATACAAAATACTGTAAATTCAAAATGTTCAATACTGCACTGGAAAAATAAAATTTATTGCTCTTCAAAAAAAACTCTCTTCGCGATAAAAGTTGCACTTAGGAGAAAGTCAAGTCCTCGGAAATCGGAGTGTGCAACTTGCAGGTGCAATATACTCAAATCATGCCGCGAGTACCAGATGTATGCAAGCGGGGGAAAGTTGGGAAAGAAGAAAATCGAGGAAAGAGCGCGGGAGAGGCTTCAAAGCAAAAAAAAAGGAAGGAGAGATGAAGTGAGTGCGAGGGAAAAAGGAGCGAGAGTTGAAGGGTGAAATGATGGATGCACGCCTCACTCAATTTAATGCCCTCGCGCGTTCCGCGAATTCCACGCTATTTGTTTCGGCCGAAAATACTTCTTCGCAGCGGGAAAAGTTCGACTTCGGCACCTCTGTACTCGACGTCGAGTGCGTTTCTTCTTTTTCGGTAACGATTTCAACGATTCGCCAAGTACGTGAAAACAGTATTTACGATCTGTAATCATTGTAATTTTAGCGACGTGTGATTACAATGACAAGATTACAAACGATTTTTTTAAACGATTGCATAATTTCTTATAATCAGCTATAACGATTTAAAAGAGGAAATACTAGTAAGCTCTTCATAAGCCTAACCATCCAGAACTTAATGTCGCAAATGTATATATTTGGTACGGCGAATTCGTTAGCAGGGCAGATATCGTAGAGTCCCCCTAGCGGTGAATGTACCAAGTTATAGTAAGCGATGCATCTAAGTCTAAGCACCGATGAATTAGAAGGGGTCCGTGAAATTTTCGCTATATATGAATCGAACTATTCCAATGATTTTCACTAACGATGTAGTAATTCGACCTGTCCAAATATTTTATGACCCAGCTTAAAAATGAATTTATTATTTTCTCTTTGTAATGATTTGTAAATAGCTTATGCTTATAAAGAATAAAAATCCCTCCATACCAGGGATTTTTTGGTTTAGATCTCCAAAAATGCATCTGATTCTTCAATAATTACACTGACTTCTCCTCAAAACAAAATTTTCATTAAAAAAAGCCCAAAGGCAAAAAAAGATGTAACAAGATCATTGATATGGAAAAAATATCAAATTCAACTGTCTGTATACTTTTGGTATTATACGTGACGCGCGAACGCGGCTATATTTATGGATTTCGTGACTCATGCATATATATTGAAATTGAATTTTTGCGAATCTCGCGGGCCGCGCGTGGCAATTTGTTCGCGCGCACACCGCGTAAGAGGAACTTTTGCGGCGCTGGCTTGACGCGTGCGTGGTTCTCGGAGCAGTCCGTGCGCGAAGTTCCAAATGAAAAATTTGTCAATGCCCAGCTCTATCGTGAAAAGGCTTTGATGGTTACAAATTTTGATTAAAAATGCATAGAAAATTTCTATATTTTCATAAAAATTATTATTATTTGAGTATGATACTACTGAGAATTTATGTAATGTAGTAGTATCGTATACTAGCATACGCTACGTTGACAATAAAATTTGTTTATTTTCAGATTAAACTTTATAATTGAGTTTAACTCCTGATATTAGTTAATAATTAACAAAATGTTAACCGAACAGTTTCAGAAGTCGTTTCTATACAAGGAAGCATTTTGTGCACAAATTGGAAAAGTTAAAGATACTTTGGGTATGACGTTGCCCACATTGCCCCCTTATGTACTATAAAGTCGGTAAGGGAATTATTGTGGTAGTACTACACTACATTAATTCTCTCGAGGAGACTTAATACGATTATTTTTTTAATTATGACCTTCAGACACTTAAGTTTCCTTTTGAAATTATAGCTGAATCAGGCTCTAAAATAAAATTTTTTACACCGCACAATGAAGTACCACTTCACTGCACTTTAAAAAACAAAAACTATTTTCAAGAGAATCTAAAATTACTTATAAATTAAAATTAAATACCATAAAATTTTCTCAGATAACGAAGCAAACGATATATAATATATACGGGCTAAGAGAATCGCCCGCTAAACTGCTTTACCAGTGAATTCGATCAATCAGCGAAAACAATCATCCTCAAAGCACTTGGTAAACTCCGCCGAGTTGAACGAAATCAAACAAGGCACAAAGTCGAGCATCTGCAGTTCCGATCCCTCCCGGACGATCGGGCGCGATGATTGAAAGCGAAGACTTTATCCGTAAAGGGAAACCCGGAGAAAGAAGCTCGCCGCGCGTCGCCGTTGGGGGCAATCACCCCTTTTTGGCGCGAGAATCGCGAGACGCCCCACCCAGTCTGCTAATTTATCCCGGTGCGCACTCGAGGCGAGGATGAAGATTTAATCCAGGAGACTCTTCGCTCGGCTTCTTTAATATCGGCTGGGACTCGGCGATAAGGCGTACGGACCCCTCCCCCCTCCCTTTTATTTCAGTCGGCTAATTTTCCGGGCTGGACCTTTGACTACGACTGGGCGTCAGGTGGAATCGAATTACACACCTCGCCGCGGCCGGCTCCTCAGTTCGAATTGTTATGGACGCGCGGATTTACGGGTGGAGGGTAGAACGGTAACCGGAATTACCCTTATAAGGGTCTTATAAGGAGCCGCTTCTCTCTAGTAATATAATCACTATAGGTTCCGCGAGTTCCGTCTAGCGAGGTTTTTAACTGTTCGTTGAACTTTTTTTCTCTCGTTTACGCTCCAGCTTTTTTATCACCGGAGAGGGGTAATCAGAATTTATTGGCGTTTAATGCGATTTCGGACAGTATAATGAGTTTCTAGCCGCCGGTTTTAATAGTTTCACAACTTTGCACTGAGCTCTTGTATTATTCTCACATCAATTTTCAATGGCTGCCCAAGTAGAGCTTTTTCCATGCTCTGGAAAAAAATAGTAACTCGAAAGATCTTTGAGATTCGTAAAATAATTGCAATTATATTGACGTATATTTTATTGAAGTGCGTGTGAACATGTAGGTGCAGGCATATGTGTATGAACTTTGTTTAAAGCTTCTATTCTGTGAAAACTAACTCAAACATTTTTCTTAATAAAAGAAGATGCAATAACTGTCACGACTTAAACGATACATCTTCCTGTAAGGCGATAACGAGTGACCATTAGAGGATTTTGATACTTACTCCGCACACATAAGAAAAATATATTGCGATTCACAGAATCTTCCCTGAAACGTGTAATGTGGAAAGAAAATTTTAGCCTGGGACAATAACAAATTCGACGATTATTGTGCGACTCGTGTAAGGCATTAAGGATACGAATGACTCACTAAAGCGCGTAAATCTTTATGCTAAAAAAAAGTGAAAATTATAAATTCACGCGAATGTGGGAGTCTGAATAAATCGAGGGGATCAGAAGTACGTGCAATTGTTTGGAAATGCAATGAAGGCAGAATGACGGTGAGGACCATGAACGCGAAGAAGTGGTTGTCGTGAACAACCTTAATTAATGGCGACACGTACAAGCAAGCGAAGTGCGACAATGATATCGCCGGTATGAATCACAGGAAATTGGGTGTGTCTGCAATACTGTCGTATTCAAGTCATTTCATCATCACTTGATTTTTGTAAGATAACGGTGAATAGTGTGCTAATAATGTTTGCAGTCGAAATAGTAATGAATTTCTTACAAGGTGACCAATTTTAAATGTTGTACCCAAGGACTTGCAGAAATAAACGTTTCGATTCGGAGGGCGTCTCAGGTCAATGACCTTAAATTGGATTTTTCTTACATTTTCTGAATGTGAAAATACTTATCTGAATGTAATTTTTTCGGATCTTTTAAAATCTGGTTAGAAATAGGAGTGCCTGTTTCAAAAACAAAATATGACCTTCAGATGTCCTTGACAATGTTAAGTTTAATTTACTCATAATTGACAACTTTATGAACTGATGAAGTTTGAAGATTTAATTTACTCTAAAAATATATGTCTGCATCTCTAAATATACTGCCTACCCACTGTCGAAATGAGTTGATAAATATTTGATGACAAACAATAAATCAGCTGCTAGCACCTCCATTCAAAACAGCGAACGAAACCCGAATAATAATTCAAAACCGACGAATTTCATAATTAATTCTCTAATCAAAGCCAAATAGCAGCGCGTGAAACCCACCGCACCCCAAAATCTTGACCCTTACCGGGCTCGGCTAATATCAGAGGGCATCGAGCTAAGAATCCCATCTCCGCACGTACCGAGCCAGCAGCGACTCCCTCGCAGCCCTTATTACGGGATCGCCAGGGGACCCGGGCGCTTAAGCTCCGCGGCAGCCTCCAACGTCTCCTCCCAAGGTCGTAACTCAAGACGCGACGCGGCGCGCGTTAAATTTTATGATTTATCGCGGGGCCGCTAATGAATTTTAATAGGAGACGGCCCCTACCATAAAATGCGCAATTAACGATGCGCTACCGCTCCGCTCAAAAAATAAGAAATCGATACCCCGCGAACTGAGGTCTAAGCGCGATCGCAGATTAAGACCGCATCCAGCGCCTTGTTTATCGGTGCGATATTTTTTACGTCGACTGGTGGAATAATCCTTCACGGGGAGACCCTGGAAAAACTCTGCGGAAGAATGAAGGAACGTGGAAATCGATGCTGCTGCCTGTCGTGCTTTGTATAATGAATGAGAGGAGTAAGGTAATTGCTCGTTGCAGAGCCTCGAGCAGGCTCTACGTGGAATTTTATTTTTTTATGTACCAGAGTTTGTTTAATAAGTGAAGAAGTTGAAGTATTTTTATCTGATGATTGCGTGGCACTTATAGATTTCGCTGAATAATTACTTTATCATTGAAATCGCTTGCGTCATCGAGTTCATGGAAATAAAAGGTCTCGGTTGAATCTATGATGAGGTTCGGTCACGAGAGTTTTTCAAGGCGAATGTTGTAAACATTGTGGTAAATAAGTTAGAAAACAAACTTTTGAACAACTTTTCAAACTGCAACCATACGCAAATCCCTTACATTTTGAAGTAAAAAGAATAAGGAAGATTTGCAAAGTGAAGTTCCTTGAACTTCCAAAATACACTAGGGTCGAGCCGTCTATTTACTTTACTTTTTCTGATTTCTTTCAATAAAGCGAGATTTGAGAAAACGAAGACATTGCCAACATCTGTTTACTTTTAAAATATTCAGAATCTATCTACAGAAAAAATATTGCCTTAGTTCCAGTTGGAGCATCTACTCCACTAACTTTCCTTGGTATCAAAAATGTTTCCCAATCATTTAAATTTAGAGAGAAGCAATTAAATATTTTGCGAAGCAAGTAGACGAACTCCCAACGTAAATAAAATTTCGCTCTCGTCACACACAGTCACCCAAACGAGTGCTTAAAGTCATTAAGTCAGCGAATATTCGACGTGCCCGTAAAAAGGCGGGAGAGTGGAGAAAGAGGGTCCGAGGCGCGATTAGTCGTGGCGCGAAACGATAAATTTAAATGCGCATCGTTAAAAGTCGCAGGCCGCCGCCGTGGCACGTCACCCGAGACGCCCAAACGTAACTGTGACGAGCCGAGCCCGAGACGACGTTCTTGAACTTGTAAAAGTCGGGCTCGCGCCGCTGTATAGATAGTAACAAAACGACCGAGCAAAAAGGAACCGTGGAGGGAAAACGAGAAGGCGAGCACGCGCACGCAATTCCACGCTCTTCGTTAGGTGCAGAAAGCGAGGTATGAGGAGGGACAGAGGAGCTTCAAATTAGACGGAAGTTACAGAATTGCATTATCGTCAGGATGGTTGTTGGGATTATTCTTGTAGTGCAATTTAAACTTTTAAATTACATTTAAATAAATGATTAAAACACTTGAATGTAAAATATTTTACAACTGTGTGTAAAAAGTCTATTCGTGATACCGATCAAATTATGGGAAAAGACTTCAATAATCCATTGTATACCGGGTGTCAAAGACCACCCGTCCAGGGGTCTTAAGTTCTTAGATATGCATGATAGAAAAAAATGTTAAGAGCATAGTTACAAGATTTCAGTCAAGGACTTTATCCGTAACCTTAAATTTGACCTTGAAGTTGAAATTGAAGGTCATTCTAAGATGAACTTCTGATTTTTAAATAGGAAGCCCTATTTTTGATCCCTGGACGGGTGGTCTTGGACACCCGGTATATCTGAAAATATGGGAATGAATCTGAATAATATTTCTGTAGAGGAAACATTTTTTTCTGCTAATAGGATTACAAATACTTAGGAAAACCATTAACTCGGAAAGGGTATAAGTGGGAGGGCGTACGATTTCCGGGTGGAAGAAGCATGACCCTAGACTATAAATTGGTACCCGATATTTACAAATTATGGAAGGTCCGAGGAAGGTTTAACGTTACGCTAGTACCTGTCACTCCCACATGTATCCCGGCTAAGATACGGGACAGCTTTAATCTGCTTCTCACCCTTTTCCTTCTTCCGAAGATTATTTTGAAAGTGAGTTGACGTTTTCCACCTGAAGGCTAATTAATTGAATAATCTTTACGATTTTATATCTAACGAATTGGTATAACGAAATATTGTTCTAGTTCATTTTACCAATTTTAGATAATTTTAATGTGCTATTAATGATTAACTTGTTGAAAACAACATAACGCATAAATGAAACGATATTTCTCACATAAATTGGCTACATAGGGTTTACTAGCAAAAAATAGACAGTTCTTTTACTCATTCGTACCTAAAAAATGGTTTGACTTAACCCTTAAAGTTATTATGAACAAATTATTTGAATATCCTAGAACATTTCTATTTTTCCCGGTATAAAAGAAGATAGCGGTACAATAACCCAGTAAAAATATAAGCCTTCCAATGTTATTTCAGTTCAAAACTATTTTCAGAATCCTGTCGTCCGTTTGAAGTGATAATACGCCCCCGCGAAAACGTAACAAGTTGCCTCATATTTTGATACAAGCCGAGCACTGCGCCGCGTGAAACAACAGGCGCATCCATCCCGCAAGAAAACGCTCTGTTTATTAAACAAACATCAGTGGGGCTCTTCTCTCGCGCGAGCCCAGGGTGTAAAAAAGAAGGAACCGACCGGCGCCGACAAAAGCTGCCTTATTTATAGAAGCGCCGCGTCGTCCATCCATTCCGCGAGTCTGGCCGAAGGCATAACGAATTCCCGGGTGTCGCTGGGAAATAAAAAAAAGGAAAGAAAAGGAGAGAACCGCGCGGTGCGATTAGGGATTTTCGCCGGGTTTATTCTTGGGCGCCTATATAGCGGCGAGCGCCGCCGCCGCCCCCTTGTTATCGTCGCGTGAGCGAGTGGCTACTTCGCGGCTGGGCATCGACAAATATGCCGCCGGTGGCGCGCGGCCAAAATGCCGAACCAGACGCGGACGTGCCTCGGCCAGTGTCATCCTCACCCTGACTTTCGCAGCTCGACGTTTCACGCCGCGTGCTGCGTCTGGCTACGGTTCGTTACGCGCACGGTAGCTTTCACCCGAATTGCTGCATGATGTACTCTTCCAATTTTTTGGAAAATTTTTATGGCGATTATTCTTTTTTGTTTCTTAATTTGTACTTCAATAACAAAGCAATGTCAAAACATGCAGCGGCGTTAACTAAATGAAAGGTATCAAGACAGATTTCGGACATTTGAAGGTCAAATATATATCATGATGATTGATGTGTACTTGAAGGTCTTTGATAAATTCAGTGTTAATATTTCAGAGGAATTGTCCAGAACAAAAGTTACAGGAATATAAGGAGCTAACTTGTGATGAATATAAGTTTGACCTTCAAATTCGTGTTGAAGGTCATTTGAAGTTCATTTGAAGGTCCAGTCTATTTTCGTTTAATAATACTCATATTTTTACATTGGACAGTAAATCAACTACGCTCTTAGCGACCAAATGAACTTTGCTGCTCACTGCAAATCACCAAACATTCATTGGATTTCTCTGAATTTAATTTAGACTAGTATTCCGCACCCATGGCATTAAAATCCCATCATCAAACATCGAAACAAGTTGCCGAAGTATTATCAGTTCAGTGACCGGCGAGCCATCCAAAAAAGAGAAACAACCGCTAAGCCAGTCGCACGCCGAGGAAAGAAGCGTGCTCCTTGGTCCGCGCGGAATGCACCGTCCGTATTTGTCCAGGGCGTTCGCGGCGACGCTCGCGCGCGCAGCTCTGTCGCGCCAGTTCATCGCGCGCCGCGCGCAATTATCTCTCCCCGCGCCAAGCGGCATTACAAATTGGAAGCGCTAATACGGAAATTAGCGCTCGAGCCGTGGGGAGTGAGAGAGAGATCATCCGTTTTCCCGCGAGAGGGGCCCTCCAGGCTGCGCCTCGGTGTAATTTCGCGACTCGATTGTTTGCGATGCGCCGCGGCGCGCGATTATTTCGCGGGGATTGTCAATCATTAGTTTTGCCGGCGCCCGATTTAATCTCTTTGTTTTGGCGATCATGCAAAACGACGCGGGAGAGCGCGAATCGTCCGCGCGAGTGGCCTCCGCTTGGCTCCGGCCGTAATTTCATTTGTGCGACCGGGTGATTGAAATAAATATAGGCGGTGCGTTAATGGCGAGGGGACTGTTTACTTGTTAACGGTTTTGATTGATTTTTTTTTACATGAAATTCGATAAATAAAATTAAATTGGATGAGGATTCGGTTTCGAGTGATGTTTACTGTTTAATTAGGAATTGACGATTATTTGTTTTCATGGAATTTACAATATACTTTGATGAATTGTTGATCAATAATTGTAAAAATGATAATTTCAAATTTAAAACTTCAAGAGACAGAGATAATTGATTGAAGAATTGGGATGAATCAGTAAACATGACTAGATTTAGGCCAGTTCCTATAAATTATTATTTAACTATTTATTTCACTTAACCTAAAAATGGAAGGACCACTCCAAGTATCCAAGGACACATTATAGATTACAGGATACATATAATCCTGATAAAAAGGGACAATTTTTTAATTAATTTTGAAACGTTTTTTTGACCATTTTATTTCTACAAACCAGTCATTTAAGAAAATGTTTTGTTTGCAGACACAGAATAGCCAAAAAAGACGTTTCAAATTGCTACTGTTTACTAAAGCTCATGTAGTTCTTCATTCCATTGTAATCTTAAAAAAGCCTGCCCAGAAAATCTCTCGAAGAACAATCAAATATACTTGACAATGCGAGTCACGACCAGACGCGCCACACAAAAAGGAATCAATCTCTCAACTCGTCGATTTCCCGACTCCTTTGTATCCACTTTGTTAGCCCAACGTGATTTCCCCCACGATTCACGATAATTCACACGACTTCTTCCTTGGCGAAGTGGGAACAAGATAAATTAAGCCGCGGTGCATCCGAAATCCATAATCGAGTGAAAGGAGCGGCGGGACGATACACAATCCAGCCCCGAAGAACAGGGGCAAGGTACATAGGTGCGGGGAAAAGTGATTGATCGAGACGGCGGCGGCGGTCCGAGAAAAGCGAGAGGAAAAATGTGTGAAAGCACGCGAGCGAGACAAAGGGGGAGGGGGGGGGGGAGGACGCGCGGAATATGAAAGGGGCGCGCGCGCGAACTGTGGCACAATGGAGGCGTCGGACAAATGCAACCTGATGCAGCCGGCGTCGCGTACGCGCGCAGCCGAGAGGCGGCCTCGTGATCTATGGTCGCGTAATGAATTCCATTCTGCTGGACTTTAATTCCTGATTAGGCGGTCTCTCCTCCGCGTCCTACGCTTTGGTAATATTCATTATTCCGCGAGGGACGGGATTTCCGCGGGATTAGAGTTTTCGAATCGCCACGCGAGCGGTCCGCATTGTCGGCGAGTTTAAGTGGATTTTTGAACTTTTCGAATGCCCTCCTCGCGGGGAAATTTAATTTTGGAATACCGAGCACTGCGCTTTTTGATTGTTTTGAGTCGAGGGCATACCGCGAGGTTGATGAATAAAAGAATTTTAATTTTTGCCTGGATGTGAAGGTAAAAAATGATTAATTGTTGACTGTGGCATATATTTTTTTTTGTTAAACAGTTTTTTCTGTCCAATTTTTTTATGTTTGAGCAATTTTCGATAATTTATGCGACGTGCATACCGCATTTTTACATTTAAAGCGATGATTTGTTAGGCTATATTAAAAAAAAGGGAATATTGCATTAAAATTCTTAATCTTTGAATTATTCAGCACTTTAACGTGACTAAAATTTGCTCTTGAGGACGAGGCCACGCAGTACAATTGGAATGACTCGGCTTTTATTGACAGACATTGGATGACACGAATGCTTACGTAAAACTGCTGAACCAAACCAAACGCAGTAGAGAACCAGCATTCAAGGAGTGCAGACGTACGTTTTGTTTATATCCTATACAATTCGCTTTAAAAACAAATTCAACTCTTTTTCTGAAATCAGTGTGTAAGTGCTCAATCATCGTTGTAAAGTTATTAACTTGGTGTACTAAAAGAGAAAGGAAATATGAATCGTTGGTCGGGAAAAGTAGCAGTGGTTACTGGTGCATCATCTGGGATTGGTTTGGCCACTGCAAAAGCTTTTGTGCGTGAAGGTTTAATTGTCATTGGTCTAGCACGAAGAAAAGACAAGATGGAGGTAATTTTCAAAATTATTTTTTCTTAAAGACCTATTATTAACTATTTCATTAAACATGGTTATTTTTAAAAATTACTATGTAGAAAGATATGATGGATGCTGAAGGATCAGGAAGATTCTACGCAAAAGAGTGTGATATAACGTCAGAAAAAAACGTCCTTGAGACATTCGAGTGGATAAAACAAACCGTAGGAACTGTTCACATATTGATAAATAATGCTGGGGTGTTAAGAGAAACGAAAATAGAAGGTGCAGTATTTTGACGTAATATTTTAAATATTAAAAAGTTGCTATTAATAAAATAAAATACAAAGAAAATTAACATAGTCAATGGATTATTAAAACACCATCTATGGCTAATGAATTTGACAGTGAATCCTCAATTGTTCTCTTTTTAGATGCCAAAACGGAAGATCTTCAATTTGTCATAAACGTAAATATAATGGGATTACTATACTGCTCCAGACAAGCTATAAAATTAATGAAAGCCAATGGTGAAGAATGCCACATAGTAAATATTAATAGGTACGGTCACCCACTTATCAAGTATTCATAATTTGTAAAATAAATTGTGTTCTGAAGAATATTCTTTTACCTAAATCAACTTATTGCAGTATCGCCGGTCATAAAACACCATGTCTTGAAGGACGTTACATAAACGTATACTCAGCAACAAAATTTGCTGTGAGATCGCTATCTGAAACCCTCACGCACGAGCTTCTTGGAAATAAGATTCGAGTTTGTGTATGTACAGTAACTTTTTTTTGTACGAATGTTTGGCGAGTTTCTTATCAACTAATTACATTGTTTACAGAACTTGAGTCCAGGATTCGTTAAAACTGAAATCTTCGGCGCAGGGAATATGGATATATCAGCTTTCGGTGATATTCCTGCACTAACTTCAGAGGATATTGCGCAATCAATCCTACATGTTATCGCGGTACCTCCTCACGTTCAAATTACTGAGTTAACTATTAGACCCTTAGGAGAGCGATTTTAATGATTAGATCGCGTTTTTGTCATTTCGTTCAATTATATGTCGCTGTAAATCAAAATCGTATATAACAAGGCATTGTATTTTTTTTATCCAAACTATTGGCAAATTCTAATAAAATCTTTACGAAATTGTTTTTATTGAAACTGAACCGTTTTTACGACGTCACCCATTATACCGAATAGGCCTTTTTTACTTACAACCACCCTCCTGCCCCCTCCTCTCCTATTATTCGATCATCATCATTTCATTACACCTCATGCTAGTATGGGTTATCCTACGGGTTATAAATGTTACCCTTGGTGCAACGTAATAATGTTGTGTATTTACATATTCTTAATCCTACCAAAACGTTATGTAGTAATTATATTAGTGACCTCCACTCTATTTGTTTTCAAGCTGTAAAAGAACCTTCATTTATCAAAATCTTAAACATTAAATTTTTCCTAAGTTAAGACAAAACTAGTCTACTGAAAAATTCAATCGTTGAGTGTGTGTCAAATAAAAATATAAAATTGTGGAAAATTTGCAGATGTCTTGCAATAAATGTGTGAATAAGAATTAATTCTCATACTAAGTCAGATTTTCAAATAAGAAGATATTAATCTTAAGACTTGGAGTAATCTTAATTTGGAGTAATTGTTCACGTTTTATTGGAACAGTACACATATACTCTATAAGATTAGATAATGTCAGCCATTTAAATGAACCATTTAGCGTCAGGTTGTCAGTTCGCGAATTCCCGTCTTTACCTTCAGAAGAAAATAAGTTCAAAATCTTAAAAGCAATCATCAAAAAATTATTTATTGAAGGAAGTGTTTTAGTATTGTACAACACAAAATCACTGTAGCTACATACTAACTTTCAATAACTAAGTGTACTAACAAGAAAAATATAAAAAAAAAGAAATATGAATCGTTGGTCGGGAAAAGTAGCAGTGATTACTGGTGCATCTTCTGGAATTGGTTTGGCTACTGCAAAAGCTTTGGTGCGTGAAGGTTTAATTGTCGTTGGTCTAGCACGAAGAAGAGAGAAGATGGAGGTAATTTACAAAATTGAACATTTAAAACGTTTGATCAAACGTAATTCTTATTTTTAAGAAAAAAATAATACTTATAGTAAACATTGTTTTACAGAAAGATATGAAGGATACTGAAGGACCAGGAAAATTCTACGCAAAAGAATGTGATGTTACCCAAGAAGAAAATGTAGCATCTGCTTTTGAATGGATAAAACAAACACTCGGAACTGTTCACATATTGATAAATAATGCTGGTGTTTTAAGGGAAGCCACTATAGAAGGTAACGGTACATTTAAGGCAATAAGATAATCCTGTTCCATATTGAATTTCTATTCAATTATTTTATAAACTCTTGTCCTATAATCAGAACAACAAATGGAAGAAACCACTGTCTATTTCACCCTTCTATTTTTCTTTTTTAGACGCCAAAATAGAGGACATTAATTTGGTTATAAATGTTAATATCATGGGATTACTATACTGCTCTAGACAAGCTATTAAATTAATGAAAGCTAACGGTGGCGAAGGACACATTATAAACATCGACAGGTATTGAAATTTTTTTAAAAACTTAGAAAGTATTGTGATTTAAGCTATGTTTTTCACATAACCTAACTCATTGCAGTATATACGGCCATAAAACAGTAAATGTACCAGATAAATTTATAAATATCTATCCAGCAACAAAATTTGCAGTAAGATCAATATCGGATGCCTTAATACACGAGCTTCGTGGAAATAAAATTCGAGTTTGCGTAAGTTTATGAAGTTGTTTAATTTTCATTCTCTCTTTTATACGAATGATATCTAATATTTTAATTTCTTTTAGAACTTTTGCCCTGGATTAATTAACACTGAAATCTTCGAAGCAGGAAATCTGGAACTTTCAGCTGATACTCCACTATTAAATCCAGAAGATATTGCTGAATCAATAGTGCATGTTATTGCAGTACCTGCGCATGTCCAAATAACAGAAATAATGGTTAAGCCTTTAGGCGAGAAATTTTAATTTTATTTCAAATTTAGATATGTACAGCACGTGTACAGAACGTGAATTCAGGAAGTTCAAAGTCGCGTTTCTTCAGTGGTTTATTTACAGTACGATAAAGCGATTATCAAGATGTTACAAGATGTTATTTGTCTGATAACTTTTTTCTACAAGGAATTACAAACATTTTTATTTATCTAGTTGTACAAACAAAACTACGTTCTTTTCTGAACTAGAATAATTCTCGATACACCCTTACCTGTCATTTCTTCCGAAATGACTCTTTCCTACAACAAATGCACAATACTTAACTAACAGTCGCAAGTCAAAAAGTTTTCAACAAACGCGAAACTTTGGAAAGCGGTGGCAATCCGCACTGCACGCGTCGATACAAGCAGGCGAGAGAACAGGCGCATACCTGTTCGCGCCCCGCCGCGAAGTTGCTCGAACCCGCGCGAATGGGCATTACTCCCCGGCGTTTCCGTTTATCCCCGCATGCGGAATAATTGATTCTACGAAATTTTGCTCGTCGGGATTCTCTCTTCCCCGGTCCGGCGTTATGTGTTTAGCGGCGGCGGCCTCGAACTAAACTCTCGTCTGTTTACGGACTGCAAGTGCAGAGGGGGTGGAGCGGACCGCGCCGTCTGCGAGGCTAATGCACTAATTACGCGGCGGTCGCATTATAAGTTCGCATTAGCTCAACATCCCCGCACGCGAGTGTCGGCGCGAATTAACTGCGCCGGATGCGCTGCAAACGCGCGCGATGAATGCCGGCGATCGAATGCCTTTGATTGGACACGATTCAGTTTTGAATTTTGCTTATGGGAACGAGGAATTCTAATTTTACTCGATTAAGGGCCTGTCGAAAGCCGACATTGCAGTTTTTTCGTTGCCGGTTAACAATTAATTTGCAATGACACTGAACGACTGACTGTAAATTTAGATAATTGAATGGATATTTCGACAGCTATATTGTCATCTTCTTCAGTGAATGAACATTTATTTTCATGTAAGTATGGTGTAATATGTCGAAAATCTTACCAGTAAAGTTTTTAAAAACTATATAGCTCAGTAGTTTTATATTAGTAAACAATCTTTGCACAGAAATTAGCGTCAATAGAATACAATTCAGTTAATATTTTAATCTATAAAATATATTCTACTCACCATGAAGAGGAATGAATACATTGGAAAAGAATTCGGCGTTTAATTTGACGTACCTGAAACAAGAAAAATATGGTTTCCTTTAGAAACTGTAATGAAACTCGATTGTAAAGTTAAACATTTGCAGAGGAGAAAAAAGTCCTCGTACTGAAAAGTTTAGTGATCGCAAAAAAAATCAACTGCGACGCAGTCGAAAAATCCAATATTTGTTTGACCACTTCGTAGGCACGCAAAAGAAGTATTGCAAGTTAACGAATAAAAAACGCAGAAACCTTATACAAATCCTGCAAAAAAGGATATTTGAAAGTTGAACTTTCTAGGTTTTCAGTGCGATAAAACTTTTGAAACGTTTTAAATTTCCCACGGCATATTTTATTTAACTTTTCGAATCCCAATCTTTAATTTTCGACTCGCTGCTACCTACGCAAATGGATGAAATAAAATATTACCTTTTGAAACTGCATGGGAAAATTTCTAGTAACTTTTTTTGCCTTGCGCTTTGACAAAAATTTTACGCTTCCGACAATATTCGTATGAAATATTGAAATGTACACATGAACCCACTAAAAATACAAGCTAGGATATTGCATTTGAAATGTTCAGTTTCAAGATATAGTAAAAATTGATGAATTCAGCAAGCTTGAATAACAGATTCGTTAGATGGCAATTTATTAAAAAATGAAAATAAACAGGTTTTTAAAATACTAGTACTCAATATGTAAGATTTAAAGTGTTAAACGTTTTTGATCTCAAACATTTATATCTTAATACTGTACATCATTTGGAGAATTAAACGTATTTTATTGTTGATAAGATTAGCCTCAATAAGGTCACCAAAATGCCATTAGACTAATAGGATTGAGTCAATCACGTAAATCATAAAAAATGGCATAAGGCTAATATACAAAATATAATTTATATAAGCAATAACATTTAATTATGTTAAATAATAAGTATAAAAAGTAATAATTTTACATTTCTCACAGTAACATCGTAAGCTGCGCGATACAAATCGCACTGTACGAAATCAACATTCCACGAGCGGTACCGAGCAGTGCAATAGCGGGGGAGGCATAAAGGAGTTAGCGCGCGAAATTTCGCGCAGCATAATTAACGGTCGAATTGGCAGGCGCGTTTGGAGCGAAATCTCGAAATAGCCGGGATAGCTCGACCGTGCGGCGACCGCGAATTAATAGCCTTTTCTCCCTCAGCAAAAATCAATTACGAAACTTCATCAAGCGTGAGTCATGCGGCGTTTTTGCATTGGCCATCAAGCCGAACCCTTTTCGCGTGTCTGCGGGCTCATTGTTTTTAACTCTTCTCTTCCACATATATTTGACTATGATTTTTGGGTGCACTAATCCTATACCGATCCTGGTCTGAACCCTATGCGCAATCTACGTTACCTCGACCTTATTCTATACCTTACGCTCATCCTACCTATATGGAAACCCTAACTTTTACGCTAAAATTACCCACACCCATATGCTAACCAAAATCTATTCGCGAAACCTAACCATACATACTATTCATCCTACCATACTAACCTATCCAAACCTTACACTTCTCTACCCATACCATACATCCTACCAGCACATTACCCTATCTATACCATATATTCTACCCCTACACTAACCTATCCAAACCATACGTACTACCCCAACTCTACTCTACCCATACCACATATCCTACCCATGCACTCTCCTTCCCATACCATACTTCCTACCCGCACATTACCCTACCCATACCATACATCCTGGGGCTACCCTATCCACACCGTACATCCTACACTTACATTACCCTATCCATACCAGAAATCCTGACTCCACACTACCATACCCATACCATACACCCTAGCTGACCCATCAATCTAACTGTCCAATCAACCTTGTTAGAGATTAAGGATCGACAATATTTACTTTATTTACTTTATTAAAATAATTACAGCCGAGTTTTGAAAGATACAATGTTAATGTAACACTACACTGTTAATTTAACTAATGATGGCAATACTTTATGCTATGGGTGCTGGTCTACAATGGTCGGCAGTTATTGTCCTACCGCACTCTACCACCTTACTTCATCGTTCCCCACCCTTACAGTATGCCCTAGCCTGTCATACATGCGATGTATTGCGCTCGCAGCTGCACCAAGTGAATCACGTGTCCTAGCGCCTTACGTCACCTTTTCTTAGACTAGCCTTTACGGCTCAGCCTTTGTGCCAGGGCGAGGGCGCGAGCCGGCTCTTGAAGTGGTCTGGAGAAAATTTGGTCCTCGGGGCTACCGCGCTATTTTTTTTTCCTCACACTGGTGACAACGCCGTTTGCTTTCGCACGCCTTTAGAGGATTTTTCCTATTGTTCGAATGCTTGTGGGCTCCTGATGCGATGCTTCCGTCATTGTGGTTGAGTGTGAAGGAGGCTTTGTGTCGCGGACGCGCGAGAACGAACGGCTTTGTGTTTGCACTTCATAGCTGTTGACTGTTATTGATCGAGATCGAGCGAGGGGTTAATGAAGGAGTTCTCTAGGTGCGTCGTGTGCTTTAAATATTTGGACTCTGCGTGTTGACTTTCTTCTAGGGAAGACAGCGAGGGGAACTTTTTTTTATGTGCGAGGGTAATTTTACGGAGTTTTTTGTTTCAAGCCTTTAAAGGGTTCTATATATTCACTCGTTTGGTACTGTTTATATAACGACTAATTAAGTTTACGTTTTTTTTTAAGTAACTCAATTCCATCAAAAGACATTCTTTGAGTTACTATATTAAATTTACTTAGTTTAATTTTTTTAAAAAGATATTAAATAATATAATACAAATGAAAAGTTATACTGTAAATTTGTTAATAAACATCAAACAGTTTACAGACAATTGAATAATTTTAATTTATAATAGGGAGAATAACTGCAAAAACGTTAACTAAAGTAGCATAAAATGATGGTGATTAGCTACTCTACATTCGTACACCGTGGAACGTTTATGACGCGTTCAACCCACGTAGCAGTCGTAAGTTTACGATGATTTACCTAAGCGCATTCACTTCAGACACAGACATTTCGTACTTTCATCAACCTGACGCTAAATGAACAAAATTTTAAACAGAATTAAGACTTCCTCCGCAGTTACGTTTCCTTTGAGCTTTTCCTCTAAAAATTCTATGTTATTATTTTAATAATATCTAATTTAAACTTACGAGTAAATGTAAATTTTTGTTTTAAGAGGGGGGGAAATGATTTTTGAAGTTTAATGTAATGACTTAACTACAACTAATTAAAATAAATTATAATGAATTCTAAAATGAATAAAAAAGAATATAAGCACATCTCAGCCTCGAGGTACTAACAAGTCGGCAAAATCTTAACCTCAAAAACTCAAAGGAATAAAAAAAACCTTCACAATTATCGCTCCTTAAATCCCCACATTCCTTCGCTCTTTAAAACTGCCAACATCCCCACAAAGATCGACTCGCGCTGAGGGATGCTCTCGCACTTTGCGGTAAATCCAGCGCGCGAAATTTCGGCCTTTTTTCGGCGGAGGTGCACACGCGAGAGGCTTTCGCGACAAAAGGACGAAGAGCAGCAGCAGGACACGGCGGGCAATAAAGCGGCCGAGCTACGAGGGGAGCGTCACCGCGCGACGAGCATCGCTTCGGCGGATCGCGTCTTGGCGGTGCGGGCAAACGCTTGCGGGCCGATCTTCACACGCGGATGAATTTCAATATCCTTTGTTCGACGAGCGTATCCTGCTGCGGAGCCGTCGAGGGCGTGCGTGCATAATGGGGGTATCGGAGCGCGACGGTAATGAGCGACGGGAGGCGCTAGTGCGAGCCTCACTACATGGCCCTGCCGATGCTAAAACTCAATTCGATGCGGCTAATTGAAAAACTGTCAAGGCTGAAGGTACTTTTATGGGAGTGCATCCTGCGGGGTAGGTGAGGGCAAGCCCGAAAGTGTATGAGTGTGCATATCGAATTGACGTTTTTCATGTTAATGTAAACATGCTGTAAGTTCCTAAACATACAAATATTAATGTAAATAATAAACACGGTATCCTACTTTAAAATATCCAACTTCATTCCATTTCAGAATTAAAATTTGTAGGAAAATGTCTCAATGTGACAAGGATTAGAAAGAGCTAACACGTAAGTGATGTTGGTTATATTTTGAAGCGCATTTTCAATGTCATTTAATTTTTTCAATGTTATTTAAAGGTCAGTTTATTAATGAAACACTTTTTTGTAATACCGAATTCTAAGATCAAAACATTTAATGTTAGATTTGTATGGATGTTAGGGGTCAGTAACCCCAAAAATGTCAGCGTGAATATGGAAACTCCTCCATTTAATTTTAGCTACTGTTCGACTTGTACACAGAATAGAGTCATCTAAAAAAATAAGCTCTATAAATTTTGGAAAAACAGCAACCAAAGTATACTAAATATACTCTGATCGTTAGAACACTATTTAAAAGACAAAGAAAACGAAAACAAAATTAAAAAGTAATTTTCGTCGAACTAAAATTGAGTGTAATGACTTAATTTAAAATGACCAGACGAGATAACGTGCAGTATATAAAGACCGTATTACTTTGGTGATCGATTGTTTTTAAAGTTAGACATTCCGCTGGAAATTTCATTTCCATCCCAACAATGAAAGCCGTAGTCTGTTCCCTTGTGTTAGCGTGTGCCATGGTGGCATACGCCAAGAACGCACATTTTGAAAAAACTTCAGTCCGAAGGTATGACTAAAACTTCAAAAATGCTTGTTGAATAATATATCTTCAATATAATCATTTAATCTTATTCCTTTCCACTTTTAGCACATGGTTTGAACCGCTGCGTGATAATAAAACCTTGGAAACCATGCAAGGTAAGAGTGTGGTTTCTTCTTAGAAATAATATTTTATTTTTACCTGACGTTTCTAGAATAATTCCATTCAAAATCGCTTAATAAGTTTAAGACATAGAGGCAATTATTGCAATTCCATTTTCAGAGTGTAATTACGAAGTTCAGAAGCCTTATGGTATACTCCAGAAAACATTTGCTAAAAAGATGACACACGATGCAGTAGTATGTTTGTGGAAGCTGAGAGCCCCGGAGAATCATATTATCCATGTAATATCTATTACTTTTGACTTAGAGGATGAATCGCCGTCTATTTACCATGACGAAAAACTCACAACGGTCTATCTGTGGGATGGCATGATACCCGGGAAAAATCGTTTATTCTGGTAATTGTAATAATTCTATATTATTGTTTTATAAGTTAAAATTATTGACGGATCGTTACATTATCAGTTTAGAAAAATGAATGGCTAAGTAAATTATTGTGACACGGCAGTAGATAGTAGAGACTATAATTAGAATTGTGATGAATGACTTAGTGTCGAAATAGAATTGTTACTAACAGTTTTTTAAAGATTGATTAAGTAAATCTCTTACTAATTTTTTTAATAATGTAATCTAAAAACACAATGATTTTTTATTTTAAGGTTTTCACCTCAATATGAGGAAAGATACAATCCCTTCGTAGGAAGTATATCATCAGGACGAGACATGATGATCGAAATTGAATACCATGTCCACCCAGAATTTTCGACTCAGAAGGTTGCGATAAAATACGAATTTATTGACCTCGACAAGATGAGGGAACTGTTGACGTAATAATCAAAATTCAATATCGTTTTTAACAAGAATGTGTTGATTTGTAATTCAAAATTGTGATTCAAAAAATTGTAATGAAATACGAATTCAATGACCTTGACTAAATGAAGAAACCTATGGGTATAAAAAATCTTGATATTGTAAAAATGTAAAAATTTCAATAAAAATTTATGGACTGCAACAGTTAGTTTCCTTTGAATATCTGATGAGGTAAGTTAATTTCTTTGAAATTTGCAAGATACACAAATAGAATGCACAATGAAGTGTAAATTACTTTTCATGTAAAAATTTACAGCTGCGTTATCAAATGATTTTAACGATCATTTTTGCATTAAGTCACAGATAGAAATCAAACATTAATAATAATTTGATTCTTTATTGATCAATTATTTTGTCTGATCTACACGTAATAAAATCTGGGAAATATCCATGACTAACTCTAAATGATTCGTCGAAATATGTTTTTAAAATAAACTATTATTTGCCCTGAGTAACCTGAATTAGCAATAAAATATAAAAATATTTTATATTTCTTAAGAACTAATAAATAAATCATATACGGGTAAGAGGTCCCCTCATACGCAGATTAAACGTTTCTTAAATTGCCATTAGTGTATATCGTTTGTTTTATGTAAGAATTATTTGTAATAAACGCGTTACTCATAGAAGAGTCTTCGTTCTTACGCAAAGAAATTTTAAATATGTAATTGTGTTACTGCTATTTAAGTACAAATAAATTTAAATTTAACTTAATATGAAATTAACTTTATTTGATAGCTCTGTTTTGTGTGTTGAAAATGCCTATTGCAGATCATACTGTTACATTTTCGTGTTTAATGAATTCTGACAAAGGTATATAGGTTGTTATGGAGTACAAACACAATTTTTTTAACTTGAGGATATAAAATAACAGGTATTATTATTATACAATATCAAAGGAGCGATCAGTAAAAAAAGGCCCGAGCGAGCGATTGTCTGATCCTCCGATAAGTGTCCCCCACCAGGATGGAGTTGAGGATAGTTTATAAAAATACAAGTTAGTCACTGCAGAGTCAGTTCGCGTTTGGCTCTCACGCGAAGCGCACTAAAATCATCGAACAATTATTAGTTGCCTACAGGACTAATTTCAAGATGAAACTGGCTTTAATTGTAACATTTGCGCTGCTTGGTGCTACCGTGGATGCAGCTTACATTACTAAATTTACAGTGACGCCTGGACACAGGTAAATGATTACCGTGATTTTAAAGAATTTTATTTGTTTGGATATTTTTCTTGATCATTTAAATATATAATAAACTGTATTTTGCATTATTATTCATTTCATTCTAGTGACGTCCTGAACTCACTAAACGTTAATGCAACGACAATATACAATAGTAAGTAATTAATATTAAAATTCTAAGCTTGTTCAATTCTATCTTTATTAACAGAACTTATTAATACTCTGTAGAATGTAAAGAAGAAATAACGGCCCCATCAGGAGTTATTGAAATGTTTTACGAACGAGGAACTACCAAAAACGACGAAAAATGTACGTGGATAATTAAAGCCCCAAAAGACAAAGTTGTCAATATAGATTTACTGTCCTTCAACCTGGAAAATGACGAAGAAACAACATACGACAATAGCGCTGAGTCCACTGTTGTTTCATTCTTCGACCATTCAAAACCAGAAGGAAAACAGTTACTCCAACAGTAAGAATAGACATTTTTTATACTTGCATTTACAATAAATCAGTTGTTGAAATTTAATAATCTCATAATAATAATTTGCATATTATTGCAGATTTTTTATTTCGACAGCAGAAAAGATTAGTAGATTTTCGGAAACCATCCGTGGTAAAGAAATGTTGATTGAAATTAAATATCACGATCATAAGGATTTTTCGAGGCAAAAAATATTCATAAAGTACAGCTTTCAGGATGTTAATTAAAAATAGATGCTTATGAACAAGTTTAAATGAAAATAAAGTAATTTAAATAGTAAACGATCTGATGATTATTTAAAAATGCATGTTATTCTAAAAAAACCTTTAAAAATAGAAAGAGGAATATTATACTGATGTTTTATACCAGTGTAGTGTTTGGGCGTGCGTGTGCGTGTGTTTTGTGTTTCTGCATGTTGATTGTGCTCACATTAATTTACGGTACCGTCCGACCCTTGGTACGGGTATTTCCCATTCCAAGTTCCTATGGTGGCACGGTAAAAACTGATACCAATGTAAGTATCTTAAATTCTAGTACTTGTCATAGGTTAAGCCAGTGATGGCCACGTTAAATGTAGTACGTGCATGTATGTGCGTGAATGGGCGTGCGTGTACATGTGGGTATTTTTGCACGAATGTCTCTAAGTTCTCTACAAATTGTTGCTTTTTCTGCCTGTTTCCCAATCCCATAGTCGTTTGCGCAACTTAAGTCCGATACACCTGACACCGGTGCTAGCTCGCAACCCTCGTAAAAGTTGGACTTAACCGTCCCACTACGTACAAATCACTCTTAATAAATACGTCGCCGAAACAATCAGGGGCCGTGATCGGACCAGTCCAGCCGGAAGATTACCATAACCCCGCCGTCGACGAAATCACTCGGAGGCAGGGAAAAAGAGAGCCCGAGATTACGCGGCGCGCATGGATAAACGCGCGAAATTCCAGCCAAGGCCTCGTCGGCGCAGGGACTTTTGGAATCCTACGGGCGGACCCGGGGGCGCCCGTAAAAATAGCCGGCGAACAAAGCGGCCAGTGTGTATCGCGCAGGGCTCCCCTTCCATAAAACACTCCACGGGAACGAACGGGCGCGCGTGCAGTCGACGCGCGATTGACATGGATTGCTCGTTTCCGATCGGACCGGCGTGTCGCGGCAGCGGCCTTCGATCGCGCGCGGGGGGAGAAAAAATTTCGATCGAGCATCGGGACACACCGTTCCTGGGCGATTTCTCCGCGAACGAGAGTGAGAGCGAGAGAGAGAAAGAGAGAGTAACGAGCGACAACGGACTGTTTGTCTTGCTTGAAGGTGAGCCTGCCTCCGATTAATGCGCGCTACTTTTTTCCGCGGTAATTATTCTCTCGGGAATGCCGAAGAAAATCCCAGACGTTGAATAACCCGTTTGTTGTTGCCAGTGGTGTTTGCTAGTAATATAGATGTATTGCGCTTCTTTATTATCCGGTAGTTATTTCTCATTGAATGGTATTGTATTATTTGATAAATACGGTAATTTAATTTTTTCTTTTTATATCGTAAAAGTCTACGAAGTAGTTTAGTTAAATGTGGAAATATACATCTACTGAAGTAAATTGTAACACAATTTGGGTTTAAATTAATTAACGAACATCCGTAGGTAACTAAATCCAAAGTGTTAGCTAGGAAATACAAAAATCTAAAAATTTGATAAAGAACATTTCCTACATTTTTAAATTGTTATAACGATGGTTGTACTGATGGACTGATAGTTGAGTGGATGAGTAGATAGATTTGTAGTTGAATGAGTGAATGGATTGAATAACTGATGTATGGATGGAAAAATGAAAGATTAATTAATGGATTGACATTCACATTCTTTGACACACACCTAAAACAAATATGGAATGTAAAACCAATTTTTGTACACTTTAAAAGACTGAAAAGCTAATGGTAGCTTTTCAAACGAACAGTAAAATACTGACGCTGATTAAGGTAAGGCAACGTACTACCAGGCATAACATTAATACGTGTCGCCCTTAATTTCTCGCACTCCCGCGTTTGCTCGAATTTCCGAGTAATCCGTCCTTGACGCGGGACGGCAAACGGACCGAGTCCGCGGTAAAAGCATCGGGCGAAGAAAAGAAAAAAAGAAAAGGAAGGAAAAGAAGACGAGGGGAAACGGAATCGGAATGCAATCCGCGCCCAGTGTACATTACAAAAGGCGCTCGCCTCGGCCAAACTCTACGCTCCGGCGCTATCGCGTCCATTGCCTCGCGAGCTCGTATTCATTACCCGCGGTGGGAGGTTTTGGATTACCTTCTCAAAGCGCGCGCCAAGTATTCTACGGCTGAGCCCGAAAAGGTCGAAGCGCGCCGGCGAAAGAACAACGACCTCGGTGAAATGGTGTTTCACCGGAACTTTTACCTTTTTCCTCACCGCTTTTGAGTTATTGGTTGATTGGTTTATTTTTTTCTACTTTTTAACGAAATATTAACTTACAGTAACTGATGATTGTCGATGATGATGATGAGGAAAGTTTTTGGTTCAGAAATAGAAACGTTCAGAAAATAACAAACATTTTTTACAGTAACCTTTTTCGAACTAACCTAAATCAATATAATGAAATCAATGTTCTAACAATTTAGCCATCATAACAATAGTAGTTTTCTTCATTCCTGTGAATGAACGTTACAGGAACGTTACATATGAAGCAATAGTGTGATATTTTAATATTCTGGGGACATAGGAATGTTCTAATTTTTGAGTGACACATTCTTTTCTTCCTCTAACGGCTGTAGGTGATCAGCAATGGCAATTGTTCCATATAGTCCACATTAAATATGTTCTCCTACAATAAACATTGATCTTCATCCATATTGGTATCATACAAACTAATCCAGTTAATCCAAGCAGAATACAAAAAAGCAAAATAAACCTCCATTTCGTATTCAAATTTAAATTTTTATAACTAACCTAAATAAACCCACTACTTTGATTTGTACATACACAAAACATAGAAATAAAAGAACCAAAACGTAGTGCCATAAATTTTTTGTTATTCGAGATTGATGAAACTCAAATCCACTTTTGGGATATAGTATCGCCGCGTCCCGCGAGGCCGGCAGTCAATCGAACGAGATTCGAAAAGTAGAGACGAAACGAGCGGGCGAGTCGCACCGGGCCCGAAATTCGATTGCCCGTCCGCGAATCCCTAACGAACTGTTTACATCCTAAATATTAATGGACGATCGATCGTAATTCCGCGGCAAACAATCGCGGAGGGGGCCCGGGTATTTTCATTGCCGTGACTCGCCGAACACGCGCCTACGGCTAATTCGCCAACGATTCGAGGGTTTTTTTTTGCGTATCAATACACGGCCTTGACGGCAAATCTGGTTACGTGCGCTGTGCACGTTGCAACGGCGAAAGAATTTAACGCTCGAATTGCCTATCGTTGACGTGGACGAATTTTTTAAATTTTGGAAGAGGAATTTGAGAGCTGGAAAGTCGAATTTAATATTTAACTCTTTCAAATAGTTTAAAAAGATTTATTCATTGCAAAATTAATTCGTAGTTTGGATGTTACATAAATTTAATTGCTGTACTACTTTTACTTTTATCTAAATGAGATTCATTGATATTAATAAATTACTATTAATTAATCAGCTTTGCACCGGCCAAATCAAGTTTACTGTATAATTCATAAATTAGTTCAGCATCGGTGTTTAGTAACACTTAACTAGTAAAATACCCGATTCTTAAAAAATCCTGATATGTAAAATGACATACCGAGGCATATTTTACGATCGGAAAGTTTGAATGAAGTTAGGAATTAATTAATGGGCAAGTAGTGCATAAGTACGTACTAATTGTTCTCTGAACTCAAAATGCTTTAAATTTTGTAATTTGGTAGTGATCTTCTTTCTCGGAACTTATATAGAGCTCTTGATGATTTCGAGATTAACTCGGTGAAGTTTGCGAAGCTTCATTCTGGTATAATGAAAAATTTTAATCAATCGCAATCCTCATTTGAAAGTTATATTACATCATTACCATTCATTTTCTTGATCTTTTAAAAATAACGATAATTGCAGCTTTTCGTCTGAATTAGTTGTTAGTCTCTAAATTAATTTAATGAAACAAAAAACTGTAATGTCAGTGTCCCTTTAAATGCGATTGAGCCAAGGTATAATATATAATATTCGTATTATTATTAGTTGGTACATTTACCACTAGGTGGACTTTGAGGCATCTGTCTTTCTCGGTAGAGAGACTTGCCTCAGTTTTATACCCAAACCCTTTATGGATGAACCCGTTGTGAAATATCTCTAGTAAAAATCTTGACTACTCATTTAAAAAATTGTGCATTCATCCACTAGAAACCCCATCCAAATAATCGAATCGCAATCAGCTCAAGCACCTAAATCGCGAAGAACACACAGCTAACGCGCGATTTCATCAAATTAACCGGAATTCAAATCGATACAACTCCACTCCGGGTGACCCCCCCCCCTCCAGGCTCAGCCTTACTCGTCGATTGAGCGTCTACCGTCCTCGAAATTAGCATATCCCATTCCTTCTTCATCCGCGTTTCCACAGCCGTCCGCGACGCGGAAGGACCGGGCGTCTGCGCAGTTTCCTCCGCAGTCGTTTCGTGGGAATCTAATCCTCCTTTCTCTATCTTCGGCGCGCCGCGCGCACCGATACGTAACCCCTGGGGCGCGATAGGGAGCGCGTTAAGGCCTGTTTAAGTGCCATCGAGCCGATGATAATTATCCGATTAAAGGGACTTGGACGCGCGCGGCGGACGGCGCTCGCTTCCCTAAATGGGATTCCGAACTTGGCAAAGCGCCTTTTAATGGCGCGGATTAAGCTGTGTAAGTGTGCGGCGACGGGGGATACGCGGAGTAGGCCCGGAGTAGCCCGCCGCTTTCGAAAATTCTCAGAGAGGCGGCTGGAGTTAAGAACCTTCCTGTAGTGCGTTGGCTGCATCAAGGACGGCTGCCGGATTAATAGTCATTACCCACGCTTGAATTAGACCTCTGTCTTCTTTAATTATCATAAATTTTTTTAACAAACTATTAATGTATTTATTTACTTAATTTTTTTTAATAACAAATGCGCTCGGAGACTGATTGTCAAAGACCGACGAACAACCATTTTTCTCAAGTAAAGACATTAGCTACTCTTAGCTGCCACAGAGGGCCACTCAGTGCCACAACTTATTAGCTGCCACAGAGGGCGTTGTCTGCTCTGAAACAACTATGGGACAGTAGTTGCCCCACATTGCACTAGCGATGTACCAATCGGTGGGACCGTACGGGTTTTATGACAACAGTAGTTCCGCTGTGGTACAATGTGCACTGATGTAAACTAGAACAGCAGTAGCGCCACTAAACTACTTTTTGGTCTACTGCTGTCCAAAAGTGGTGCTGCTGTTGTACTTGACTAATGGACATTTGGTTTCCTAGGTGTAGTACAGGTTAGGTACCAAATTTTTTTCAGTGTATACTTCGGACACTCATTGTCCAAAGCCAGACAAACCAGTACCTTTACTGATAGAGAACCTCTCTATCGGTAAAAACTCTAGGTTCGGATAAATTTTGTCCATAATTTTTTTCATTGTACAAATATAAAGGATCACACTAGAAGTCTCTAGTGTGGGAGGCGATCAAAGAAATGAGCGCCGCGAGATCGTCGTTAAAATTTTCCGGAGGCACTACGGCTCCACGGGTCGTTGGTACTTATACGTGTCGAGTGCGAGCGCCATCAGCCGGTTCCAGTAATTAACCGGGCTTTTTGCGCGCAACCGTCGCCGCGGGGCCGATTCGCGCGCAAAAACGACGCGCCAGCGACGTTGTCGGTGGGTGGACCGCAGCCGCTTACACGCCCGTTCGCAGGGGCATTAACATAATAGAGTAGTCGTCTTTAATGGGACGAGGCCGGGGGCTGCCCGGCGGAGAAATCCCGGGGCCGGCGTCTCGGGTCCTCGACGAGTTTGCGCTTTGAAGTGCGGACGAACGCGAGATGCGACCACTGCTCCAGAGGTAGTAGCATTGTCATGCCACTTTTGACCGAGTGCTGCGGTGACCGGCTACTTGCGGGACTTTGTCTCTTCTTTGGTCTTATGCGTTGTGGGTAACGGGTTCCCCTTTTGTTTCTTTTTAGGTTGGTAATAGCATGTTTGAGGGATTGATGATTTTTTTGAACACAGAGTTTGTGGAGGTATTGTGTGAGTATGAAAAAAAGATTAATTTTTATAGTGTAGTGGCTTTACAAAAATGTTAGAGAAATTTTACTGTAAAAAAGTATAGGCGCCATTTTGTTTACACGAAATTAATTGATCGACGAGATTCAGTGTATAGATGCGTTTATTGGCTCAATCAGTTCCAATCAATTTGGCGCGAATTTTAAAAAGCTGCTATACGTTTTATGGATTTAAAACTATGCATACATTTTCACGGACTATTATAGCGATTTATTTGAATTTTTTTACCTGTAGGAATAATATGAAGTAAATTTAACAATGGAAAATAAAAATTTACAGTTAATAATTTCCTTTTCTTCATAAAATAACTTATATCAAGGATATATTCAAGGAAGCCGAGTAAACCGTGTATTAAAAAAGGAAATTGAAAAGTAAGCTTGGTATACTTTTAATATTTTAATATTTTAGTACAATGGTCGTACTAAAAAATTTTGACGAATTTTTATAGCGCACATAAAAAACTATATAGTGTGTAGTACTTTACGATGTAGCGAAATCATAAAAGGATAATTCGAAAATGAGATATTTCAAAGAAAATTAAGTGCACCTTTTACATTTTTCAACATCTATTTTCCATTTATCTACATTTAAAATTTATTCGTTCAAGTTCCTGAGAGAAACATTGAATTAGGTGAAGTAGCGTTGAATACTTCACGAAATTCAAACAGCGAAGAAATGCTTCTTACAAAGTAACCATTAGAATGACTTAACAAGCTAAAAGCTGCAGAACAATTTTGTTATGTAAGTAGGAAAGTGTATTATAACTTTGGAATTAAGCTCGCTGAAAGTTAACTAGTACAGATGCTACACCATATTTAATATTAACTTTATTTCATGCGCTAATATCTTCGTCTTTGTCTTCTCTAATACTTTAACATTGTATAATTAATCTGTTTTTAAATAACTTTTCTACTTATTTAATTATTTAGAATATTTCATAATACTAACAAACACCTTGGTAACCGAGAATAATCAGAAGAAATTGATTGTACTTTACTTCAGCATCTACACCAGCATTTAATTCGCCTCAGAGGCAGTAAAAGGTATCGTAAAGGAAATTTTTTAAACAATAAAATTAAAATATACAGCGAAAAGTACTTTAGATCATTACACCGCTGAATCGTCGATTACCACGTTTAAATTTGCATTTCAAACCGGGTGTACCTACGAGGGAAAAAAGAATGCCCATTACGCCAAAAAGGACAGATAAAAAAGCGATGATTCTCCGGTCAGCGCTAAAGGACTAGAAAAAGGCGAAGGCCGTTAAAGGACGAACAAGGTCGGCCGGCGATTTAACCGGAGTCCGACTAATTGCTCCCGCGCTCGCTGCTCCGTAATAAATGCGCGCTCGCGCGACTTCCACCGCCGTCTTGTTGCGGAATTCGCGTGCCACCGGGGGGTACATCGCGCGGCAACTCTGTCCCTTCGCTCTCCGCTTTTTACGCGACGTTTCATTGAAAAGGCGAATTTATTGCGTATTAACCCCTCCTCCATCCCCTGGCCGCAGGCTTTTATGGCGCAGGTGGATTTATGCGTGTTTTTTCGATGCGCTGCCCCGTGCATTATGCGCGAATATTTTAATTATCTTCGACAGCCTCTGAATGGAGCGGCGGTTTTTCACTGGGTCGCCGGTGCTTTGATAAGCGAGATGCGCTGGATGACGAGTGGTGCGTTTTTTAATTAATGACGGATCAAGCGTTTATTATGTATTTCCTGGGTGCAGTTTTTGTTTCGCGATTTGTGTCCTTTGACGATTGTGGGTGGGAGAATTTACTTGCTGTATCGCAAATTTAAATTTTGTTTTCTTTGCAGAATAATGAGGTGAATACATACACCGAAATTGTGACGGTCCCGCTGCTAGTTTCAGTGTCTTGAGATCAGGCATATCTGGATGATACTTCATTTTTTAAAATAAATATTATTGAACTGGATTGTTATAATTATTGAAGTACACGTTGCTAGTTAAAATTTTAATGTTAGGTTAGGTGACTTGCTGGACATCAATAATGTGTTCAGTATAGAATCTAACTGAACTCCTCAACTAACACTCACTAAAAGACATGATGATAGTGAATTTAACAATTCTTTTTTGTACATATACCATGAATAAAATGTCACCATTTTACATTAAATTGAAGTACAAACGCCCATACCTACATGTACTATCGAACCGTCCACTTTTCTGTTCCATCTACTTAGACGCCATTCCCAAGCTTCTGGCGTCACCCCTTTGTTTTCGTTAGCCGGTCGTCTTTTTACCACGTCATTTTCCACGCTGACTAAAACAATATCTGCGACCGCCGTCAGCTTATTTACGGAGGAACCCCCACTTTTTGTCGACGGGCGCGCGACCCTCCTTAACTGATATTGCGCAGGGGTAGCTCATCAAGCGGCTATCCACACCGAGAGGAAGTTAACGAGCCCGATGCAGTCGACCGAGCAGCCAGGGATGCAGGAAGGGAGGATTAAGCTTTTATCAAAATTTTTTTTGCGAACTGCGTGGGCGGGAGGGAGCAGGTTTTTATGGAACTCTCTTAACGAGCTTCGGCTTTTTCAATTTTCATAAATCGCAGTGACTGTCGTATTACGTGCTACGAGCTTAGAGGTGGAGAAACAATAGGATGTGGGACTTATTGGTGATTCGCACAAGAGGAGAAATTGGCCGATGATGAAAAGTAACGTAATTGGGAGAATAGAGTGGAAGAAAATCTGGAATTTTTTAAAAGATATGATAATGGGGCATAAAAGAAATAAAGAATTATAAAATAAACTTGCACTCGGAAAATGATAATAAAGATTAAATTAAATTCGATTCCTCTGAATTTAAAATTTGGAGGAATCGATGATATTACTTAAGAGTATTCCTCTTAATTCTTTATTTATTTTGGTAAGAAAAGGTTCAACTTATTAAGAAATTAGAGAAATTAGTAGAGAAATTAGTGGAACAACTGGGTGCTTCGAAGCAATTTCTTAGTTTTGCATCAATTACCCGGCGCATAGAAGTGGCATAAAGCACTTGAGGGCGACAATTCATCTGGGCGCATACTCCGCCGTTTTCTCGGTGAACAACAACCACTTGGTATTGCTTCTCATTGAAGGGTAAAGGGAAATGAAATTAGCATCCTTTGCTTTGTAACTTTCCTCCCTTTTGACTCGAACCCGCTGCGTAATTAAGTTTACGCGCGACTTTTAAAACACATTTGTATTATTTTTTTTCAAATGCCTTTCGTAACAATAAAAAGGCTGAATTTTAAACGAAGCATTGTTCGAAAAGTGGAAATTAAAATAAACCGACAAGTGTCCGTAAGCGTAAAAAATTTTTACTTTATTGCCCTTTAGGAAGAAAGGGAAAGCGGTGAGAACGATTAAAAGTCACTTTATGTTTTTAACGCTTTTGTTACATTGTACTCTTTTGAATTTAAATTTCTTTGAGTGCATTAATTTATCTTTCCGTGTAAATTATTGAAATTGTAATTTTAACTTTACATAAAGCAAGTCAACCGAAAGTAATTTTATTATTTAAAGTATGTTTTTAATTCATTCATACGTTTTCAATGTTTAATTATCAATATATCAATGAAAAATTCATAATAAGGACATTTGTCCACGCTCAAATTAATTAATTTTCATAATTTAATAAACGAGATTGATCACTTGTAATAAATATTTTTAATAAAGCCAGGAATTAATTACTTCGTAAAATTTCCCATAAACACTCGACCGAATGAAAATAATATAAATAAAAATAAAAATAAATATACATGCACATTGCAACGTAAAAATCCCGGAGCAAAAGAAGTGTGCAAAAAAGATTTAAATCCACGGAGAGAAAGAGAAATTTCTAGCGAGGAATAAAAAAAAAAAGACGCGTGCTGCCCGCGCGCCGTTCTTTAATAGCGCGGCCTTTGATGTATGCACGCTCGCTTACGCGGGCGAGCTACTCCCGCGCAATCGGGGAACTTTTCGTTTAGAGCGGGCCTTTGAACTCGCGCGCGCCCGACGGCTCATTTTCAAATGCCGCGCCCTCTCTTTAGTGACGACCGTGCGCGGATGCACTTGGGCGACAATCGAATTTCCGGGGCTACTTTCTTCCCCGGCGCTCGTTGAGTGCCGACGAAATTCCGTTAGGCCCGCGCCCGATGGTTTTAGCTACGAACCTTCGTCGAGATTTTTGCAAGCAGCCTCATCATTTTTCTACATGTTACCGTGTCTCGGAGTGGGTGATGCCTTTGACAATGTCATCTATTACGCATGGGGATCTGATGCATGGACGGCAAGAGAGTGGAATAAATGAAGAAAAAAAAGTGGAATATTAAAGTGGAATATTAAAGAGACCTCTGACATGAATTATTTTAAAAATTTAGCGAAAAAATGTAGGATGTGTGCACCCACGATAAGGGGACTAAATATTAAAAGAAAAGAAAAATGAAATAGTTTCATGAAAATTTAAATTTCAACCCCGTCACTGGAGATTCATTAGATCTCAATATTTCTGTACTCTGAAAGAGATTACCCATAAGAGCCTCCGTAGTCTTTCTACCATAAGTTAGCAACCCCCATCATCTGGGTAAATTAACTAGGTTACCTGGATAAGTTGGTGTCTAAAGCAGGAACAGTGAAACAACTTTCATATTCGGTTACTTCAAACAAGAAGAAATTACAATTGCGAAAGAGTACAAGATCTTTTTGTTAAACAGCATTAACATCAATCGATTCGTAAACCACCAACAGCAATTTATAAATTAAATTATTGCAAGAGTTCATCGTGAAGTGAAAAAGAAATAAGGATTAATGGTTTGAGTGATGGTCCTATTGAATAACGGGACTTCAACATCATCTGGAAGAACAGAAATCTTCAATATTGTCTCTGAGCTTGTTCTTTTTACCGCTAGAGGGATTGCGGAATGTTTTATCATAACCCACAAGAGTTTCAGCAGATTTTGTACATTGAAAACAAAATTAAGGTATATTTCAGTGACTTTCTCCACGGTATCCACGGTATGCAGCATAAGAATTCCCAAGTGAAAATTGCGTAGCGCTCCAAGCGCCCTCTGCGTGGCTCTCACATGCTACAATCGTATGGAGGTTAGTCACTGGAATAAACCTCAACTTTTCTCTCGGTGTACCATACGTTAGTAGTCCAAACACTTGAGTAGTTGATGTCTAAAGCAGGAGCAGTACTTGATTGAATTGGTAATGCAGCCACAGACTTGTCAAATGTTTTTATTTGAATGAATAATAAGTAGTACAGTAATAATTGTACGTTAGCAAAAAAGTTGGCGACGAGTTTTCCAGTCCCATACACCAGCACAAAGTTTCACTTTAAATTAAAAAAATGTAGCTCTTTATTTTTATTTTCACAAAAATTTCTTTTGTGCATGGGCGTATTTACAAAACAAAGCATAGAAACTTTTTAAACAAAGCAAACAATTTTGACAAAAATCTTTATTTCAAACGTACTTTGAAATCTACAATTTTTTATCCTCAAGGAATCTCCTGAAAAGCCCCATAAACGTGGGATCGTCAGAGTCTTATTCGAATCTCCGGGAAGGCAAACACGGTAAGGGAGAGAGGCTCGACTTCGCTCGTAAAAGCGACTACACGGGGGCCTCTCGCCAAGCGAAGTCGAAGAGTAGTCCTCGTCCCGCGGTCGTCGTTCCGAGTCGGCGACAGATGCTACCGGCTAATTCGATCCGTTATTTGCATGTAAACGAGGGATCGCGGACAAATACGCCGGCGGAGTTTGGCGGTGTGACGCGAGCGTCATTATTACACGGCGCCCGATTCAATTTGCATCTTGTCCGCGCGAAAGTTTTGCGAATTCGCGCGGCCTCCTGCGCAACCCGAGGCTTTTTCCCCGCGGGGGAAGTGTAAATATCTAAGTAAGTACCGAAGGGGTGGGCGTCGCCATCGATGATCGCGAGCCGGAGACACGCGAGACACTCGGCGCGATGCCAGGACGCGCTCTCAACTTTCTCAAGACCTGACAAATTGCCCGGGAAATTGTGCGACACCCCGCAGATTACGCCCACGCTCTCACATGACATTTAGTTAAGCTTTTGTGTCTTTTATTTAGTGTTTAGTGATGTATTGGTGGTTGAAATGGTACGGTATTTACTAATTGTGAAACGTTGAAAAATATTACTAATAAATAAAATAAGCATAATACTGACTAGTCATTTCATAAGTAATATTTGGGATTTGCAAGTGTACAATCATTTATTTTTGAAAGCTATTTTCTAAAGTTAGCCAGTTCGGACGAAGCCGTAACTGAGTGACCTTTAATTTAATATTGACCTTCACTTTGAAGATGAGTTTAAGATTATCTTACGTGTTTAAAAGAAACCCTTATTATACACTTACTATTCTGAATAGCTGGAAAATTGTATGCTCATATTTGAATCCGTATTCTAAGGGTTTCAAAGTTTTACAGTTTTTAGAAGTTTTAGAGGTCAAAACTAACTTGACTTTCAAGTGGTCTTAAAACTGAAGGTGAAGGTCAACAATCAATGTCAGTGACCTATAGTCTTCTCCAGACTTAACTTTTGCCTGAAACATCTTGTTCCTATAAACCCGTCGGTGAATAAATACGTGGAGCATCTTTTAAAATTGGTTATCGTGGATATTAATTCGCAGACATTACTTTAAACATTTGAATACCACACTAATCTTAAAGTCTTTATTCGCTCCTCATACAAAAGAAGTTAAAATACTCAATCTTGAAGATCCACCTATTGCGATAGCAAATAATTTTACAAGATGTGCAAACATCGTGAAAGCATCCAGCATCATTTCGCCAATTCTATTTTCAGCCGACTGAATTACGGCACATCGAAAAGCTGCAAGCGGCGAATAAATCGCGCGTTAGCGTCACGCATGACTAAAAGTCTGCCTCGCGCTCGCTAAACAACACAGTGTCGCGATCGCGCACGTATCCGCGCGTGACAAATGACGAGATATTTATAAAACACCTCCGCGGACTCCCGGCGGCTCGAATCCGAAATTTACGGCCGATAAATCGAACGCGAGCGTGCAGCACTGCGGATTGCGAGTTGTGCGCATGCGCGATGAAAAAGCGCGCCAAGACAAAAGATCGCCTTCGACGTAGAAGAGAAATGTCGCGAGGTCCCGTAGAAATTCGTGAATCGTAAAGATGCACAAATAATGAAAGGGAAGGGCGCAGGAGCCGAGCGACAAAAGGGACGACGTATCGGAATACCAAATGCGAAAGGAAAGCACAAAGAAGCGCGCGAGCGGCCCGAGGAAATTTAAAAAGTTTACGACTGCAGCGCCGCGGGTACCGCCACCCCTCTCCCCGTTCTCCCCTCCCCCTGACGCGGACCAATAAAATGGCGCGGGCAGTCGCGTCTGACAGCCGGGCGAACTTGCTCGAAGAGAGAAAAAGGAGGCGCGAAAGAGGCGCATATCGATGGGCGGATTTCTTTCTGCGATTACTTTTTTTTTGTTCGAGAGGGACTCGACGAGAGCCAGTAAAACATGCTAATGCCTCGGTTTTCGGACTCGGGATTCACTTTACGCCTCGGCTCTGCGGTGATGATCCACGAGAGTGTAGGCTCTTCAATATGAGGTGATAGAACGACGTTGAGATTTTAGCACGTATCTTTTACCGGCTGTTTTTAAAGTTTATTGAGGAACAGTTTGTAGGGCTTTAAAGCGGTCCGGCTTATAAAATAAATTTTGCGAGTAGTATTTTCTGTCACCGATCGCTATCTTTAACCCTTCACGTTTTATGCGTTTAGTCATCTCTTAAAATTATTTAGGATTGTGGTTTATTGTTTTTTTGATTTTTATTATTTATAAAAGGTACTTTTATACTTTCAGCAATAACATTTTTTTAAACGAAAAAAGTGTATTTTCATACTACAAGAATTAATGTTTTTTTGCTCTACTTTAAATCTCTACAATATTGAAACTATTCTTTAGTCCTAGATTGAGCAGTTACTTTCTAATTTACCAAACTTTAGCACAACAATTAGCATTGACATGTACGCTTTCAAACCAGGTTCTAACACGTGATTCTCCTGTTGACAGTATCCCTAGTAGAAATCAAATGAAGATATGTCCCACTACTCCTGATCAGATCCCTACCAGAATCCTACATTTTCCATAAGGTCCCATGTATAAGAGTAGGACAAAACCCTACCAGAATCCGGTAAGATTTTACCCATTTCCCGTTAAATCCCTCGGTATTTCTACTAGGGATAGTGTTAGAAATTAATGAACAAATTAACTTTTAACAATTAGAAGACATCTAATTAAAACTCATTAAATTTGATATGTGAATCCAGAATAATTGAGACAAGCCAACAACATTCCTGCAAAACACACGGACAACAATCGTGTAAACCCGCGGACTAAGTGTTGTTCGTCCGCCTATACGAAATTCGCCCGCTCGCGGTAAATCAACAGAAGATTAACGCCCCGCAAGCAGCTTGGCCGGGGCTCCTCCGAAAATCTCAACATGTCGAGATGAGGAATGAAGATACGGGCCGAACGTCCCGCGACCGCAGGGAGACTTACGAGGGGATCCGGCCGCGCGTCCGTTTTATCACAGAGGCGCTTCGCTTCTGTCTAGATGAAAAGAACCGCCCGCTAAATTATACGCGCTTTTTAACCCGCTCTTGTTTCGTTTCCGAGTGAAAGGAGAGGAGCGGCCTTTTCTCCGAGTGTCACTCGGCCCCGGTTTCTTTACGAGGCGACTTTTGGGCGTTTTCGGGCGGGTTCTAAAAGGCGTAAATTTTCAAACGAGATTGTGCTGGCCTTTCGAGGGTCAAATTGATTTTCGAGTGGTAGGTTGCTTTTTTTTGCCTTTCGGAAAGAGAATTTTGTTAGTTTCTTCTTGTTGGTCTTCTTATGCAACAGATTAAATCTGTTTCTTGCTGCAAACAAGATACTACTTTGTTTACTAAAAGAAGCTTATTTTAATTAATCGGTTTAAGCACTTAATGAGCCCCTCGCGCGACGCAAAGTAAATATTCAAACTTTATAATTTACAAAAAAAAAATTTAATTTTACTACCCTTTCCTTCTTAAAAACCCTAGTATAAATTCGACGAAAACTTTGTAGTGCCGCGCAGCTAAAAGAAAAAAACAAAATAAGACGTCGAGCGGCTCATAAAAACTTGCCTTTTATTTACAAAAAGCATTACAACTTTTCCCGTGGAAAAGCAAATAACGAGGATATTTAGTCCGGCCCGGGAAGTTCCGGGACGCCCGCGAGTCTTAAGTACTAAATATCGCCGAAACTTCGCGTAATTTACTTTGTAAACTCCCGGGTCCCGCGATGTTTTTCGCGTCATTAGACGCGAGCCGTGATATTTCTTGCGTCCGCGCCTCCGATACAAGCACCGTCTTATCTCTCGCGTCCCCAAAACTTTCTTTGTAATTGCGCGACCCGCGCGTACAAGGTTTGTTACACGAGGGGGGGGGGGGGGGGCTGCGCGCTCGTCGCTCATTATACTCGCGCGATTCCCCGAAGCATTAGCGGGCATTGTCGGGGCCTCGTAAAGCCCGCGAGTTTACGCGAGCAGGGTGTGCGCGCCGCGGCGGTCGCGGCACGTGCGCGTCTCGCCCGATAAAGCACCGCCAAGCCACGCGCCTGCGGCTGCGCTGCCGACCAGCGCGAATTTCGCACTGCGAGCTGGTTCGCGCGTTACACCGCGTACTCTGCAGCTTTTTTTGCGGTGAAGCCCTGGGTTTATGAAACCACTTTTTTTTACGGATTCCCGGAATTTTATTAAGACCTATAACAGCTTCCATTTTTTTTAAAAATTGTTCAATTTTTAATATATTTTTTATTTTAGCATTTGTTATAATTATTAAAAAGTTCTTGCTTATCTTTTTAATTTTCTATACAAAACCTAAGGTTTACTATCTATTGGTGCATTTGCAATATCTGATTTTTGAATTTTACGCGCAATTATGTGTTAATAAAATGGCGTCACTCCTTTATTTGTCAACAAGATGGCGTCATGAGTATTTTATAAGAAAAATAAGAAAGCTAAAGACGATTGATCATAACATTTTTTTAGATTGAAATATTTGATAACATTAAAGAAGTGTATAAAAATTCGCTTCGTCAGCACAAGTTTCTTGAATTTGCAATTCACTTTGGAAACTTGAATAAAGCAAGAATTTGATTAAGGAGTTGGGATTCGAAGGGTAGTATACACTTGCACCACCAGTGAAGCCGGCCTTGAACTATCGCTCAAAGTAAAAGAAACAAGCGAAACAAAGACGAAGACGGATACGAACACGGGGCGAAATAAAAGGAAATCGTGAGAATTCTAAAAGGGGGAGATCGATGGAATTATCATAAAATGAAACGGCCAGAAGGGCACCGACGGAAAAGGAGCAAATTTGTAGTACGTGAATAAATCAGTGCATAAAAAAAGTTGAGATAATTTAATTTAAATGTAAAAATTGTCATATTCGAAAGAAAGTTTTTCAAAGTAAGAATACCCGAAGTATTACAAATTAATGCAGCGACCTACTTATTTTTACCGTCCAACTGAAGCTTTTTGTTTGTAAATACGTTAAATTACATTGATCAACTAAGGAGATCAAAGTAATTTCATTTAAAAATATCGTAGGAAAAATCTAAAAATGAATAAATACGTCATATTCTCGCTGTACAAATAGAGCCTGCAATAATATTTTTTAAGTTTTAAAATAATTTTAGTTTTCTTATTCGTCAGAAGCGTTAAAAAAAGTAAAAAAAAAAAGAAGATTGCATAGTATAAGTTAGTGATTTCTATTCAAAGCGATATAAGAAAGCAACAAAGGAAAAAGTAAACCTCGCATAGAAATAAAATAAAAGAATAATTTGAAGAATGGAGACATTCCAAGTGTCCATAGCCGGGATTATCCCGATTTCCAGCGTTCATTATGCGTTTCGAGGCGTCTCAATCGTCGGGTGCTTTAAGCGAGAACCTACTCCTCGAACTTACCTCCTCCTCGTCTGCCGAAAGCAGTATAATAAATTCCCTCGATAAGCTCGCGCGCTATCGCCGCGGCCTTCGCTCCTCCCTGTACTCTCATTTTTCTCCGAGCAAAACTTCAGCCGCCCCCTTTTTGCGCCGACCGGCTAAAGGAAGTGGGAAAAACTACTTCATTTTTTCCCGGGCGCGCGCCTAGCGCTCCGCTTCGGAGTCCTGGCTTTTAATCAAAATTCAGAAAGCGCCCGGCGTACAACGCGACTTGTTTCTTCACGTTTTTTTTCGTCACTCGCTCGGCTTCTCTCATCCTCCGACTATACGCCGGTTCCCCTCCTTTTTTATACGCGAGAAGTTTCGCGCTTAAGTGAAACTCCCTTTTTTGCGCGGCATATTTTAAATGGTTTCGGATGCTAGAATGCGTTTTAATGACTGGAGTTTGATGCTCAAGGTATTAATTTGCGAGATGATGAAGAAACTTTTATTGTGTAAAATTTGTGAAGTTTATTTAATAAAACTTACTCGCCCATCTTTATTTCCATAAGTTTTTCAAATTAGAACTGGAAAAGTGCTTTGAGGATCACCGTAAACTATTCAGAAAATTTAGACTGATAGCTTAACGCATAACGGTGATGTGGAAATTCTTAAAAAAAGAAACCCTACTTTTAATCCCAAACTCGCAAAGATCGAGTCGCTTCGGTCAAGTTGCTTTTTCTAAATAGGGAGAGAGAAACAATGCAATTCAAATGGCAAGAGAAAACTCAAATCCATCATCACTATCTGATCATTTGTCCTCCCCTTTACCTAACAACTTTTGTTTAGGTGATTCCGAGGTAAAGAGTGACCTTTTTTAAGCCTTTTTGATTTTGTTCGACCATTTTAAGACTAGAGGTAAGCGATTTCGCGAGAAGAAAAATAAGTAAATTGCACCATTCCAAAAAGATGAGAATTTAATGAAATCCATAATTAACATGTGGCTTCATGGACATTAATTATGTCCTGCACTCAAAACAGCTTTAAATAAACGATGACTTATACAATTCTATCGATACCACCCATATAATAAAAGTGGAAATATTGCCGTATCCCATTAGATTTAATTCGCGCCGTAATATCGTCGATTATCCTCGCATATTTACCACCGCTCGTAATGTTGCCATTCGATCGTTAAAAATTCCAGAGCCGCCATTAACGCGAAAAGTGCCGATGTAAATGTACAGTGGAAGCATTGTTATCCGGGCGTCGAACAAGACTTTCATTGCTCGGTAATTAAAAAATTATACCGCCAGCCGAAATAGATCGGGTACTCCTCGTTTCTTTTTTCCTCCGGCTTCTTTTTCGATTTTTGTATTCATAAAATTTATGCGCGACAGCATCGTACATAAACGCTGCTGGGTAGGAGGCGACGCGCTTAATTACACATTCGCTCGTTATCGCTGGCCAATCGAACGAGGCGATATATCGCGGCCTCGTTTTCTCGCCGGCACTTGTGACGCCAGCTACGAGGACCGCATCTCATTGTCGCTTGAGGACGAGGACCGAATAAGGAGGGAAGGAGGGCTTGTCTTGGATAGGCTTGTGATTGTAATTAGTGAGCGATTGAGATTTTTCTGTTGGGAAGTTGAAGGAGAATGAAGATGTCTTCTGAAATTTAGGTTAATTCGGTTAAGGTTAGGTTAATGATTAATTTCTGTTTTGTTAAAGGGCATCCTACGTATGTAAAATGCTAAGTTTTGTTAATAGCTATTTGGAACATTTTTCCTTACTAAATCGGGTATTGAGATTGATTTGTAGATCAAATTTCACGCTATCCAATTTTGCTGTTCCCTTTTATGTGTTGCAAAGATTTGGTCCAAAATAAATTAAATAGTTCGATCGCGTAAAAAATGGTAATTTTATCCTACTCCTATCCAAAACTTACGATATAATAATTAAACAATTTAAATTAATTTAAGACGCATTAATGAAGACACTGATAACATCTAATTTTAATATATAGTGGTTGTAAGCATCAATTAGAGAAGCGGCGGTGACATTTTGTACAAAACTAGGTTACATTTCATTACAAAGCTATTAAAATTCAGAGCTTTTCAAGGGCGTCTCAACTGTAACTAACCTAGAATACTCCTGGTCGCTTTGAGCACTTCCGTGAGTAATATGCATAAGGACCTCACCGCAACAATGACCGTGCAATCTTCAATGAATATGCTATTACAGAACTGGGTCGTCAATTTTTCAAATGTCAAATTTCACCGAAACAAAAGAGAATACCTTCAAAAAGGTAAAAATAAGAGACAAGTATGTGGTGAGTAATTTATCAATTCGTGGAAAAATTTGCGTTGTAAACAATAGGTATTACTCGAGTATTGAATCAAGCAACAGCTACAAAGCGGAACTATCAAGTTCCTACAGTGATTCTCGCTTTCTCCAGGATTATTTCGGAAAATACATCTATCGACTTGACACTTGGCGAAATAGAGTTTGAATGTAAATGATGCAACGAGTCACTAGCACGTATACAGTATCTGTATATACATCACTCTATTCAAAGTTCGGAATACCGTATTTTCTATTAACTGTTTAGATTTAATGAAATGTAGCGTCTAGTATTAATCAAGAAAACATTGGTCAATATTCAATCAGATACATTTTCATAAATAATGTAGAATTCAAATTGAAATTACTCAATTTTTGAGCTAATAATATTCTCTTTCGACAATTAAATAACATGAACTCGATGGGGATACATTTCGCGTAAAAATACACGATTTTCCAAAGTCAAAAAATTGTATCCATAATTTACCTTTCTAATCTACGAATCGAATAACAAATCTGAAATATGCGATTAAACAATACCAGCCTCTTGAATAAAGTTTATACTCTCCAGTTGTACATAAATCAGGGGCGATCGAGCCTACGCTATAGGAAGCGGAAGCGCCTCCAGGAGTGTATGCAATATTTACGAGGATCGATTTGAAGAAGTGGCCTCTCGTTCGGACGGCTCGTTACTGCTCGCGAGTCGCGGCGTCTTTCTTCGAATCCCTGCTCGAGCTCACAGGTCTCGTCGATTAGCAAGCCAAATATCGCGTTCGCGCGCCTATCGAATCACGAACGCTCTTAGCGCACTCGTGAACCAACTCTGAGGTTGTGCGGTTACCGTAATCAGCGGCGTCTAAGGTAGAGAGCTAGTTTATTCGCTGTACCGGTAGGTTTCGGATTACTCTCTTTGGTTATTGAACTGGAATGTGTGAAGAATTTTATTACATTTGGAAATGCGAAGTTCAGATATAGTTTCGAGAGGATCGACTTTGGGAATGCAAGAGAATTTTCGTATTTCAAACTGAGTAGTTTAGTATTTTATTTAAATGGTGCAGTATTGCTAAATCAGAGTTTGTTTGTTTGAAGATGCTAATCCAGAATGCTTTCAGAGAAGATGAGTCAAATTGGATTAGAGAAGGTAACTCTCTATTCTTCTCCATCAACTGAAGTGAGTTAGCGGATACTCCAAACGAATTCAAGTTGGCATCTTTAACCGATTTCAAGATAGCATCTCCTGACTCTAAATTCAAGTTAGTACCTGCTCCATCCTAATTCATTAGCATCTCCTGCTTCCGAATTCGAGTTAACACCTGCTCCAACCGAATTCAAGTTGACATCTTCAACCATAGTTGAGATAACACCTTCTTCGACCGACTTCAAGTTAGCATCTCCTGTACCTGAAATTGAGTTAGCACTTTCTCTAAACAAATGCTAAATTAGCTCCTACTTCCTTCCAGTCGTCGATTTGTGAAAATTCTGGTAAGTTCATCTCCAAAAGCATGCACTTCATCAATCGGACACTAACAGAATATCGCGCATTTGGAAAATCACGATGAACCACCAGATTGATCTAATTTATCGATAAATAATGCATAAGCTACGTTGAGCCAGCTGCACGCGAGCGTATCCACTGCAATGGCAATAGCCGGGGAATGCATCTGAGAATTACACGCAAAGGGAAGCGCGCAGCCGTCCGATGCGTCTCACGAGACCAAAGACACGTCAATTGAGGTCAATGATAATTAATCGCCGGCGCTCGTGATTCGGATGTTTCGGATGCGGTCCGCGCTCCTCGGACGCTGCGACTCTCTCCACTCTGTCCCCCTCCGGCAGCGCCACCCCCCGATATGTGAATTACCATGCTAATGCAGGCTGGCTCGCGCGCGCGGGTCTTCACTATGAATAAAACATGCCATAAGTCATCGGGCGAGGCTGCGGGGTCCGGGCGGCGGTGAAGACGTCCTGGGTGCGCCATTGTGCGTCCCGGAGTTTCGAGGTTTTCGGAAACGCCGCCGGGGCGCACTTTGAATACGCGATACACGCGACCTTTTGCCGCGGAGTGTCAAAAGTTAACGCGGCTGCGTTCGCGCGTCGCGTCCTGCATGCCGAAAGCGGCTCTAGAAGCTGGACTTCTTCTTCTCGTTTTATAAGGAGTTTTCGATGCAAATGAACGCAGGAGACTCGGGCGAGGCGAAACAGGTGGTGCAACGTGAGCTGCTCGCCTATTCAACGGAGGAATCCTGTCTGCTTCTTTTTCGAGAAGGAATTTTTATGCCGGGCGAGTGTTTGCTGAAACGCGACGGTTATTACTTGCTGATCAAAGGAGGGCTTGTTTATTTTCAGTTTAGGGAAATTTGATACCCGCTACATGTTTTCTTCTGGTTAATTTAAGATTGTTGGTGGAATATTAAGTAAGACATTTTGTTTATCATTCAAAAATTTTAGATATGACGTTATCATTCAAAAATTTTAGAGATATGAAGCTTGGTAAGTTAATTAAATAGATAACATTGAAGAAAGGATAACGTCTCATTGTATAATTTTTCACCAAGGTGAGATTGATTTTTTTTATCTATTTTGTTATCAAAACAGACGTTACACCGTCTTAAAACCGTATAATACATTGGATGTTTAGTTAGGTCCAAAACAGTTTTTTTGTGTTTAAAATATGCCTTTTAAAGATATATAAAAAATATCTGCGCCAGTAGCCAAGCAAAATATTTTGATTGAATACACTCTTTAATAGCTTCCATGCTAATGTTCTTTGGCAAAAAAGAAACTAAAAGTCAATAGGTGTTCTTTTGAAATTTCCGTTAAAAGATTGAAAACTTACAAACAGAATGTGAATCATATCTTCAACTATTTCTAGATATGTTGTACTGCAGACAGAAAATCTTGAAATCTTTTGAGGAATTCAAATTTTTAGTCAAAGTAAAACAAGAATCAGTCGTTCTCGACGAATTTAGCTCATATAAAATTGACTTTTTTTCTCCGCTCATGAATATTTTCCTACCACTTACTCGACCAAATGAAATCCTCGATCTTAGTGATCCTGAAAGGCACCTTACCGCCCACACCTGCAAACCGCTGAAAGCAATAATTCCCTCTTTAATAAGCTTTCAATATTCTTTTGAATTCGATATGCCTCGAGCTTAAAAATTTTTAAAATCAATCCACAATCGAGGTATGATTTTCTTTCTATTTACGAAGATAAAAATTGAATGACCCTCGGGTCACGATCGATAAACGGCTTAAAAATCCCGAGCGCCAAGCGCGAGATAAGCAATCAAACGAGTTTATAAAGTCAGCAAGAAATTATCCGGCACTTTCCAAGCGGACGTACCGCGGCGAACTCATAAAATCAAATTAAAATCGACGGTAACTCGATACCGTCGCGCAAAAATATCGGATTTCCGCGAGCGTGTCCGCTCCTTTGACGAGCTGCCATCAATTTTCGTTAACGCAAATTGTTACAGCCTTTTTTAATCGGTCGTGCGCGTGAAAACCCTTTTAAATCGTCGGTACGGCGGATTCGATGAAAAAAAAAGCAGGCTCGCAGCGGTTACGACGAAAAACGCGTTCTCTCTACGGCGAACTCGATTTCGCGCAGACATTGTCGCTCCCGAAGCTCCCTGTGCTCTGGACACATCCGGACGTGGCTGAATGCGCGTGCATGCGCCCGACAAACGAACGGGGATAATTCTGGAAAAAAGTAAAGGATTAAGGACGTAAGCGCCCGGTGGCGTAACGAGCGATAACGAGCGCGAAATTCGAAGAAAAGCTTGCGTGGAGCGAGATAGGTAGTGGAAAATTATCTATCCTCGTAATTTTCGGTATATAAAGCCCGTTTGTGATGGTGCAATGATTCATTAATATAATTGAAAAATAAATATTTTTTTAAAATTCAAATTAGTTCTCTTTCTGTGTCTTCCTAGAATCATTAATAGTTACAATTATTAGAAGTTTACTCTCATTTAAATTATTCTATAGGATTTCGATTATAACAGTAGATAGAATATGAAGTATTTTAGTTTGAAACTTTTTTTTTATTATTACATTTGGTAGACGTGATTGTTACGCCTCAATGCAAAGTTCAATTCAAGACAGGCACAAAAGAAGTGGCACAAGCAGGGTTTTGTACTTTTTACCAGATAGTTTGGATCTGTGTAACATTAATAACCTCTCACCCTTTCTGAGAATTGGAACTGCCAAAATTATAGAACTAAACTTTCTTTGCAGGGAAATTCCTGCAGAGGACTCTGGATAGAGGATTATATTAGTTCATTTTTATTCACAGCAAAGTACTACTTGAGTATGTTCATTGACCATTTTAAAAACTAATGAAAGCTCCTATTAAGCGAGAAATTCAAAAGATATATATTGTAATACACAAACGTGATAGGAAATAAATTCAAAATATCAAATGAATAAGTTAAGAATAAATCCACAGAATTACGTTGTATTCGCTTATCGCAATCAAATTTTTATTACTACCGCAATTAATTATCACGTACCTGAACATAATGATAAAATAACCGTAGTATTGACAGTGAATGGAAGAAAGCAGAGAATAAATATCAGTAAATAAGAGATGATACGGATTAACATGAAAAATTCCGGTAATCAGTACACCTCCGGAGAACAAACCCAGGAACAAAAAATAAGAAGGCGCTCGACCGAGGAACGAGAAAAATAATAAAGGCCCAGATAAACCCGAGCGCGAGCTGCGCGTCGGAGAAGGCAAAAAAGTCATAAAGATAGAAAGAAGCGAGAAGGAGGCGCATTAAAAGGGTAGAAAGAGAGAAAAGCAAAGGATGAGAGACGCGGAAAGGGCTGATGTCATTATTCGGCGCCGAGAGAATAAAGTGAATTCTTTATCGCGTCGAATCCGCGTGTAACGTGTCGCGCCTTTACGATCTCTCTCTCTCTCTCTCTCGCTCCGCCAAGTCGCGCGCGCAGATTCCCACCTCCGATAAAGCGATTTCGCCCGGCGGGACTGCGCCTACTCGAGGAACGCGTCCCCCCGTGTGCGCCTGCATCATTGCAGCGAGAAAAGGAGCGCTAAAAACGCGTCCTGTAAATTCACGCCGTGGCGCGGGAGACGTTAACGCACGGACTCGGCGCGCCCTGGGAGTTTCTTACCTTAGCGAGTGAGCGACGGCGCGAAATTAACTCGAGCGCGTCGCGAATTACTGCGAAATCAGATTTTGTTGATACCTACTTTTACAGATTAGATTTTTCTTTTCAACATATTTCTTAGTATTAGATAATTTTGTAGTATTATAGAAGTTTAAATTCAATCTTCTAGCCAAATGTTTACGTAGCCTGTAAGGACTAGTGTGGAAGCGATTCTAATTAGTAACATCTTATACAGGTAGGCGTGGACCTTACTGTTTCTTCGTCGTTTATATGCATTGCATTAATTTTTTGTTTATATTTATTCCAGTACCACTTTTAATTTAGATATTTTACTTCCTTATTCGTTTATCGAATGAAGACATTATGATTGCGTTTTCAAGAATTAATTTACATTAGATTAGAAATTTATACAGGGTATCTCAAGAGCGAAGAATATCCTGGGTATTTTTGAACAGCAAGAAAAAAAAATTGTCGAATAAAAGATGTTTGAACTGAGTTCTGATATCAATGGACACTTAAAAGAAATTTGAAAGTCATTTGAAGGCCAAGTCGCTTTTCATGTAGGAATCCTTTTTTTGATCCTTAACCACGAAAGAGTTATTATTATTATCTAATAGGAACTTCACAAGGGCACTTAGAGGTCACATTATTTATTCCAAATCTGTAGAGGAAGACAACTGAATATTATTAATTTGCAACACGTTATAGGTCAAATCCAAGATTACTATTAAGTGTCCTCTTGATTCCACAAATATGTGACAAGATATTGCAATTTCTATCCCTTGTTTTGAATTTAATTCTATGTAGAACTATTTTAAAATTCGGAGCGGTACTTGTTACGTTAAACTGTCTTCACCTTCATAAATACTTAATCTTATTAACACTCGATTTAAAATGCTTGAAACTTGATGCTGTCGGTGAGGTATCGACACCCTTTCTAGCAATCGAAGGGTTGACAAATACGAAAAAATTAATCTCCAAGTCTCACATAAATCCGCTACCTCTCCCCATAAATTCCTGCATCCATCCGAAATTCGATTCGGAAATTTCACGTCGACTGACCGCGGCGATGATTCCAGTTTGTCTCTACTTACCCGGAATCCCCGCGCGCGCTTACACGAGAAACTCATCTCGCGGCCATTTCCTGCGCGATCGGCTTCCCTCCTCCCACTTTAAAAGGCGAAGTAGCCGGGTTTCTTTTCGGAGGTAGACTTTGAGCCCCCCTCCCTCCTGCTCCCGTTATCTCCTCTCTATCCGCATTACCATAACCCAAAATCCGTGGGGCTTAGACCGAGTCTCCGCGCTTTATCTTACACCCCTCCCCTTTCCTCCTTCTTTTGCCACTACTCTCCTCTCCGGTTTCTTGGCCACTTCTTTTTACGCCGGCCCCGATGTATTTCCGTCCTCGGACAATCGCGGTCGCGCTGCCCGCTCGATTCAAAGCCATGATAAAAAAGTGGATCCTTTTTTTAAGTAATTTATTTCGAGCCGCGTAAAGTCTAAGGGGATTGCGCCGTCTTACGGGAGATAGCCCCGTAGATCCGAAGTACATTGATCCGCGAGGCTGAACTTGTTCGTAATCGAGTGGCTCGATATCGAGCTCGTCCGCGGGCTCAAAGCGAAGAAAAGGCCGATTTTTAATCAACAATTTATCGATCGCACAATGGCGCGTAAAGTTTCATCGATTAAGAAAAGAGAAAAGACGGGGGTATTGTTCTGTCGGAATAATTTTTGCGGGCTTGAATTATGGATAGACGCAAGCGCGAAATTCAAACTGTTTAAATAAAGAAGACTGACACGTGCGATTGAAAAGATAAGATAAGATTTTTAAATGGATGCGGAAACGCAACTCGCTTTAAGTGCCACTGCTCTATTGTGTCTATTTATGAAATTAAAGCCAGGTACTTTAGTCTTTCTTGAAAGAGGACGCAGTAGTATTCTTTACTGACTTTGCACCAACATCGATGGCTTAAGTAGTTCATGTAACGCATATAGACTGTATATACTTGCTTCTTTCTTAGTAATAAACTATTTTCAACGTTAACAGATAAAATTTTGTATGAAACAGCCTAGTAATGGACTCTGAACCATACCTCCCGATAACAATTCTGCAGTTTAAGTTTTATATATGAATCATATAATCATTGAAAATGTGGATTAAATTCATATATAATCGTTGTAACCAAAATGTCACCTTAAATATAATCGAATGTGAACCATTGTCCTAGTGTCAAATTATTACTTAGTAGTTAAAAAAGAATATAAAAACATTACTCAAAAAGTTCAGAGTATTTCCAAAAGAGGAAAGAAAATAGATAGAAAATGTCCCGATAAAAAAATGCAGAAAAGCAACCGAGTAAACACAGCAATCGGCGGAGCAGTAGCAAGAGTAAAACAAACGCAACGTCGTGAGCACGCGTTGTACCGCGGAAAAAAAGAGGAGCCCGGAAAAAGAAGCGGGCAGGCGAAGGCGAGCGTCGAAAGATGCAATAGAATTAGAAAGGCACAAGAAAACGTAGAAAAGAAACGGGAGGAGGGCAGTCCTCCTCGAGCTACGCGGCGCACATAAGCCGGAAGAAAAAGGTGAGCGCGCGTCTCTGCGGTTCTCGGAGCCAGCGAGACAGAGGGAGAGGGGAGGGGGCGTGGGTCGGTTCTAGGTATATAGGAGAGCACTTGCGGGCGAGTTGCGCCGGCCGAACTGCGCCCACCCACCTCCCGCTGTACGCGCGTCTAGACGCCGCGCCGATCTGCGGCCACGGCTAGTTAGGCGGTGCACCTCGCGCACCGCCGATACACACACAAGGCTGCCGGAGCCTCCGCGTGCAGCCTCGAAAAGTGTGCGCGACTCGCGGTATTTACTCTACAGAGAAGAGTGCACACGGATGCAGAGTCCGGCCGATGCGCCAAAGTGCCTCCGGTCCCTCTCTCTTTCTCTCTTTGCCCGCCTCCGCCTGTCTGCCGCTCCTACGGACTCTTCTTTTGCTCTTCTCCGACTCCTTTGGGTTTTTAAGCTCGCTTTTCTTTCTCATGCCGTTTGCTGCTTTCCAATTGTCTCTTTTTATGCCTTTGGTTTACTTTGAAATGGAGTAATTAAGAGAAAATATAAAAATTTATTGCAAAATGAATGTAAGCTAATAAAATAACGCACATTTGCTTATTGCGTCGTTTCAGTCATTTATGAATGGTTAAATTGTTTGATCATATTTGTCTTAACTATCCTTTTATTAATTACAGTCTGTAGCTATGAAAAAGGATGACACCATTTTGTCAATGCGAAATTGATTGCCAATTTATTGAATCATCTTTACCTCATTTTTCAAATTGCATAAGATGTTGATATGATGTACGAATACTAATAGAAACAAATTAAACTGCACTGAAAAAACAGTGTGACAAGAGATTATACTACGTTATACTAGCGCTGTACCAATCGCTGGGACCAGTCGGTTTCCTACGCGTAGTACAGGTTATGTATAACATTTTTTTCAGTGTACGAAATAAACAATCTATTACTGAAATAGTCAGCAAACATAAATCCTCCAGCAAAAAAATCAAATATCACTCAAGAACATTTTTCAAACTAATGCAAAGTCAACACATATAGCATAAACGCGAGGATCGAAAGGTCCGATCGCCGAGAAAAGTACTTTTAATTCCTAATGCGCCGTTCGATGCGGTTTGCACAGTCGCCTCTTCTTTCCCTCATATTTTCCTTCCTCCTCCTGCCGCCGTCGGCCCCCGGTACCTGCAGCACAGGCCTCGCCCGCCGCTTTTTGCCCCGCTCCCTCGATTCTTCCCACATGGTCCTCTCTCGCGCGCCGCGGCAGCGGTCCCTCCGTTCCGCTCCCAGGAATTCCCTGTCCACACAGGCGCGCGCGCGCACACACCGGTGGGTTTACATAACGCCGGCGGCGAAAACGCGCCCCGAGTATAAGGAGGAGAGGCCGGACGGTGGGCGCTCGCTTGTATTTCATTATCGGACGTCGATCCGAGTAATTGGACGATTCAGCGCCGGCGGAGTAGTGGGACGTGCGCCGACGCCGACGTCGCGCACGGCTATTTGCTTTGTCCACCTCCACCCCCTCCACCTCCACCCCGCTGCTGCTGGCGCAGCTTTTTTTCCGGCGCGCCCAGAGCTTTCCTGTCAATTTTCCAGAACGCCTCGATTACCCAAATCGATAGAGCGCGCGGCCGGCTGGGTCGCGCCGCGGATACTGTCGACGCGCTCTAAATGACTAATCGAAACGGACGATTCGCTAAATAAACGACTAATCGAATCAGACTATCTGACGATGAATTGATAACTTTGTAATTTTCAGCGAATTCGGAGCGGGCAAAGTGCGTTTGTGTAATGGATGATCACTTTTATTTGATCCAGGTAATTAGATGAGATCGTATAATATAATTATTGCATTACGTCAAGTAAACATTAACGTATAATTGGATAGAGTAATGGATTCTAATCAAATTGATGTTCAGCAGGCAGAAATGTTAGTTGATAGCCATTTTAAAAATTTAACTTTGACTCGATAATTTGAGTAATTTTAGATTCAAGCTCCTACTTAAAATTCGAAGCATCTGTAAAATTTGAATGCCCCTCGTAACGACCGCAAAGTGTGAAATCTCTTAATCTCCGATGGACTTTTTAACGACCTTATCTAAAAAATCCGGGACCACCTTCGGAATACTTTCCACGGCGATAAAACCTCCGCGGTCGCTCGGGCGTAAACACAAAAAAAACCGTGACAAAACGATCCCATTTATCCGCCTAATTTGTCTCTTATGGGTATAAAAGAAGAAAAAGGAAGAAAGAGAAAAAAAAGATAGGCGGTGGAAGGCGGCTGAAGAAAATTTATCGCCGGAATCGCCGCCGTCCAAAATGATATTTCTCGAGGCTGGACCGTCTCCATCGTAAAAGGCGCAGCTCCGGTGTGCGTTACCGCCGAAGGGGCGAAGACGAGGAGCGCGACAATAAAAATTCCGCGGCCACGCGCTATTCTACGAAACGCCAGAACAGGATCCAGGGGGGACGGACGGGGGGTGGGCCGATCCCGAAAAAGTAGCCACTATCGCGCAAATTCGAGGAGTCTATTCTTCCTCGTCTCTCCTCCTCCCGGTGGAGAGAGAGAAGGATGTATGATAAATCGAGCTGATTTATCGCCGCCCCGGACGACTAATACGCGAGCCGCCGCAGCCCGGCTTACGCGCGCGTCGAATTAATCGTCTTGTCTCCTTTTTCTTCATCCGGGATTTGCCGCTGCGGATTCGGAATTGTAGGACGCCTTAGATTTGTATCTTTGTAATTATTATACTCGTTTATGGCGAAATTGCTTTTTTTTCTTAAAAGATGTTCGGATTCTTTTTGTTGGAGATCGAAACGCGAAGTTATTTGCTACGAAGATGTACGCTTTACTTCTCCTTTTTTTCGATTGACCTATAAAAAAGATTGGAATGATAAAATTCTTGGCAGGCGTAGACGTGGGGGGCAAAACACGCAGTTTGTATTGGTTTCAATATTCGTAAAAATATTTATTTTTATAAATTTTGTAAAAGAGTGATATAAAAACAACGAATTTTCAATTTCCATTTAATTTCGACTTTGTAAACAAATAATGTTATTGTTCTCGATATTTTTTTGCGATCTGCTTTATTTTCTGGACAAGTAATCAAACAGAAAAATAACGTTGTTTACAAACAAAACAATATTGCAATAGATTGAAATAAAAAACGGTCACTTCAAGTTTAAACCAAAATTTCTATGGAATACACAATGTCAAGAAAAAGATGTGTACCTTATTACACAAGGCAAAAAAGAAAGAGAAGACAAAAAGTAATTCCTAACTGACGTGTATTGATTTTATCGATAAAAAAACTTGGCTCGTTACTTACTAAAGTTCAACCCAAGTCACACAAGGTGCGAACGACTCTTTTTTATTACTTTATTAAATTACCTCAAAGTTTCGCGGATAAATCCGAATTTAAATAGCGTATCGATAACATGACATATTCCAGAATAAAATTTCATCAATACTACTAAATTGAATGAAATTTTTTGGACAAATGTTTCATTTCCATTTTTTTATCCCACTTATTTGAATATATTTCTACTACACTCCCAGCAGATATGACTCATCTCGTTTACTAAAATTCGCGCCCCTTTTTAAATTCAATCTCTTCGCTTAATCGAAACGAATTAAATATACGAATTTATTCTCGAGAGGATGATGCTAGTACATCAAATAAAAAACAAGTCACCACTACATCCTCATAACTTCAATAAAAAGAAAAATTCTCCAGAAAATAAGAAAAAAATGAAAAAAAAAAGTGGTAAGAAGTCAGTCTCCGCTCTAGGAATTCTTATTAAAAATGTTTCATCTAACAAAACCGCCAAGACAGAAATTCAAAGTTGATTATCCGCAGCCGAACGAATTTTCCCATCGAAACTTTTACCCTCGCGATCTTTTGAAATCCAATCCGGGTACTAAAAATCCAACCGAGGGAAAAGCTCTCTCCCTTGAAAAAAAAAGAAAAAAAAAAAGAAACAGAACCGGCATTCACATCACATGCTCATAACCGCGGGCCCGGGACTTCCGAGAGTCGAGTTATCCATCAAACAACAGTAATCGATTCAATCCCCCCCGTCGCAGCCGCCGAGGAAGTAAAATCCCCCCGGAAAGTTTCGAGCCCGCCGCGCGCGCGAGCCTAAGCTACCCCCTCCCTCCCAACCCTGCCTTCTTCGCCGTACGAAACTTATACCCGTTCGGGAAAAGCCGCCGGGCGGGTTTCATTTCCGATTGCGCGCGTAGGCATTCAATGGGCGGCGGCGGCGGAGCCGCGTGATACGGTTAATTATTTATGAGCCGCGGAGCGCGGAATAAGCTCCTTATAACGCCGCCGGGAGGATCCCACTTCGCGCGAGCGAGCAGCCTGATTTCGCATTCCGATTTATGCGCGAGAAGCGCCGAGGGGGCCGGGGAGTCTTCCGCGACTCTTTTTCCGTTTGATTTGCAAATTAAACCGCGGGGACGCGTGCAGGATGAATCCGCACGAGTCAGGGATCCGGCTAAAAATCGGCTTCCTATTGGTTTCGGGTGGCTGACTTGTGGGTGTGTATTATTTATAAGACAGTGGGTTGCGGGGGGTGTTGCCTTCTTGCGTATTAAATTAACGACTATCAATCTATCCTTTATCTTGGGATGATTTGTGCTTTGAAACAATGGAAATAATTTTTCAAGAAAATCATCGCTTTATTTATATATAGTGGCAGGAAAAATTGCAGATTTGAAAGAACTATTTGTTTGAATTGGTCTATACTATTGAGAGTTATTTTCTGGAAACAACATTTTTTGGTTTAGTACTTCATTAAAATGAATTTATTTTTAAAATTAAATTGTTTTTTATGCATACAATCAGCTGCATCTTTTAAAAAACAAACGACAATCATAATGATTTGCATCTGACTGCAACAAAAAGTGCTTAAAGAAAAATTTACATATTTTTTTAAATGAAAGCTTCGTACTGCGTAATTCAAATAATAATAAATATCTGAATGTTGTACCATCCCTGAATACGAATTTGCACGTTGATTCAGAAAATTGAAATTTGTATTCAACGCGTCGAAAAGCATCGCTGCGTAAAAGTCAGTTGCATATCACAAAATTTGTTTATAATAAGAGTGATACTAGCGCTAGAATAGCTAACTCCAGGTTAATGAATATTTTTGAGCGGGAATTTTAAAATCACTATAATTTTGTACAAAAAAAAATATCCAGGCACTTGGAGTCCTGCAATAAAAATCGCTAATAGAAACATAAAAAGCATTATTTGTCACGTCTCCTGAAAATCACAAACCACTTGGCACGTGCAATACTTTCCTCCGCTCATTCCGAGAAAGCTCTCAGCCGGCCTAGGATTGCCGAGGCGATCGGGTAAATACCGCCTCGGCGTCGCGCACGTAATATCGCTGGGGCTTCAGCCGCTCGCGTATTGGCACGTACGCAGCCGATACACGATCGTCGGGCCTTGAATTTTGTAAATTAAACCGCGCGAAATTGCTCGCCCCCTCCTGGCGCCTCCAAAAGTAATGGGGAGAGGATCGAAACATCGTAAACAGCTACAAAAAATCGAGAAGCTAACAAAAAAAAGGAAGACACCGCGAGCACACAAATTACGCTTCGCAAATAGAAGCGAATTGCTGTTTGGCTTGTTCCATACGAACGCTTAAGTAAAATCCGCAGGATCTTATACCAAAAAAGAAAAAGAAAAAGAAAAAAATGCGACTTCACTCGCTACTACGTACGAACGACGCGGCTTCGATGTTTGCCGATTTATTGGCGGCCGAATCAAAAAGTTCGACGCGATCGCTAGGGTGGTGGTGCGCGCGCGCCCAAGGCAAATACGCCGATTAAATTGGATCGAGAGCCGAGCCCCGCGCTCTCCTCCCGGCGGTTTATACACATAAACCGAGCGCCGGCGCGCGGCAAAGGAAATTTATTTTGCCGCGAAATCAATACGCGCTTGGGCGTATGGAAGAAGGTTAATTGCGATGGATCCTTGGCTTGATTAATTATTCCGTTCTAATTGCGCGGCGCTTTCATTCAGCGCGTCCGACGAGTGACTGTTAGTTTGATCGGTTTACGATTCAATAATGTTGCGGGCGCGTTTTATTAATCGGCGGAATTGACAAAGGAGCAACAGCTTCGCACTTACTCCGAAGTAGTTTTTATTTATGGGGGAGTATACGAAAAATAGTTTGCTTGTTTATTAAATTTTACTCATTTACTTATTAAATTTGCAATTTTTGTAAATTATGTAAATGGTGCTTTCCAAATCTATGAACTTAGTAGTGACATTTGATTACAAATTTAGAATAATTCTCCTAATTCTTAACCACTTAGTTAAGCTGCCTTATTTATCAAACAGGGATAGTAGACCCGTTCACGGGAGAGATGCACTGAAAACCATCTGGCGGTAAATCTATCAAGTAATAAAATTACATACTATATCTAAGCTTTATTTCTTTTAATAGCGATTTAAAATAATAGTGTATTTCAGCAAGATTTCTGCTAGATTTCAATTGGAATTTCATTTGATGTTACTTCATTTTTCCAAGTTAAATTACAGTTAATTTTTTCAGCTGACAATCAAGTGTACTCAGAAGAGAACGAAAATAATGAAAATTGAAACAGCAATATGAAAAACGATGAAGCATAGAACACACCTCCATTCAAATAAAACCTCTCCTCTCGCTTACAGTTTCGTATACGAGAGACAGAAACAAATCGGCATCGGTAACATGTAAACATACTCGGCCTTTACGCATCATCGAAATCGATCAGGCTTTCATTTATACGGCACTGCGGCTGGTCATGAATAATCGTCGAGGGCCTCGCAGCCCTAGGCGCGCCTCTCCGCCTTTGGCGCGCGCGTAACCTCATCTCCCGGTCTACCCGAGTAGAGAGAGGCAGGCATGCGCAGGGGGAGAAGAGCCGGGCTGGCGCGCGGCCAGCCGCGAAAAAGGAGGACTGCTCCTGCGGCCGTCACCTCTTCCTTCTTTTTTGTTCCACCGCACCGCCGGCGTCGCTCCTCCACTTACGCCTCGCGCGTACCCGAGACCTTCGACAATCTCGAATCGAGCTCGAGAGATCGGACGGTGACAATTTTTCACCCGGCACCTGGTGCTCTGAGCTACTTTTACAGGCCTGTAAATCTATTTGGTGCGCGGCTCACTTTTTTCCCTTATTTACACGGTCGCTGCTACTTTTACTGTGTTGTAAATCGTCTTGCGAATTTACGCTATTTACTTTGTGCGTCATGAATTTCAGCGAGCTGAGACGAGTGTGCGCGTCTCACATAAAATCACGTGTATGCCGCGTTGTTCGTTGATCAAACAATTCTGGAGTAAACGTCACTGTCGCTTCATTACTACCGAAGAAATTTATCAAATTGTATTTTATTTTGTATACATTTGTTTTTAAACAGTCATTCATTTATTTATAAAATATAGTATAGTTGAATTATTTATTAAAAAAAAACTCCTTAAATCAAATATACAAGAAGAAAATGCAGATTTAAACATTTCTACCCTACATGGAATGCTGCATGTTTGTCAGAGTACATGATGCACGGATAATATGATCTTGTTGTGTTTGACTACCTATATTATATGCTTCGACGTCGCAGTAGAAATCGGTTGTACACGACATTAAAGTTTTCAAGGTTACAATTGCGAATGATAAGTGGGATATAAAATCAACATACCTAATGGATGCAAAAAATTTAACAAAAGTAAATGTACGAAAGATTAGCACGAAACTAAATTTGAAGTAAAAAATAGTTTGGTGCGCTGTAAAAAGCGATGGTTTAATGGTAAAGTAGGGCGAATCCTAAACGTAGGAAATCTAGAAAATCCTGGACAAACGTGTAGGATTAACGTTCTGCCGTCCTTTAGCGCTTTATTTAAGCTTTCTTGCACAAATAGTACGAAGCGTGTTTCTTGCCTTTCGCTATCTTGGTCTCATTGTTTTATCAATTTTAATTTCTTTACAAAACAATTTAATTGTTTATAATATTATCACTAACTGCAAAAAAATTCAATAATTTCTTAAAAGATCATCGTATTTGCTTTTCTGCTAATTTGACTTTGAATGGCCAAGATAAGTAAGAATTTTTTATAAAAATTGATTAGTTACTTATTTCACTTCGTCATATTTAGAGCAACAATCGCAATGAAAGTTTCACCACCAAAAAATGCCAAATCCAAACTTACATCAGTACAATGTAAGACCCCCAGAAAGTTTCCACTTCGCAGCCACTCGATTCATCAAAATCCTTCGCCATCCCTCGTAACATCCCGCAGCCGTAAAGCCCGCAGGGAGGGCGGGGTGGGGGTAGAGAAACGCTTCAATAACCGGAATCGCGTATCTCCGCCATCGCACGTCCCGATGGCATCGGCGCATATAAAAGGCGGACGATCGCCTCGGCGACGGCTGCGTGAGCGCGTGGATATACTCTCGCGCGTTCGTCGGCGAATTATCATTTTATTGGAAGGCTCGCTCGCGCGCGCGTGTGAAATAAAAAACGCCGGGAAAAATCCCATTCGAGTTTCCCGGGCGCCGGCTGCGCACCGCCAGACTGTTTCCCAGCCCCCGTCCCTCTCCCTTTATCGCGTTTCCATCCTCTTTTTTTGCGGGATATTCGCGGGACCCTTCTCACTGCGTCAGCCGATTTGTCTCCTACGGGGTTGGGAAGCGCGAGCTTCGCTCTTCACCTCTTTCGCCGGTCTCGTATCTTTTTTTCGGTCGGGCGTTTATACGCCTGCTGCCTCGGCAGAATGTCTTTTATTGCGGCTGCGGGTATGTAAATGCGACGCGATACCTGAACTTCGACTATTCGATTTTTGATAGATGCACGCACGTGCGTTATGTATATTTATGTGGTGTGGCCGCGGAGACTAGTTACAGAAATATTCTTTGAATTCAAGTGATCGGATTAAAACAAAAGAAGGCTATTTCAAACGTTACATTGCGAGATGTGCCATCGATTGAATTCTTGTAATCATTGTAATGAAATGACAGTAAAGTAAAAATAATTTATGCTGACTATATAATAGCTCAAAGAATTTATTTATTTATTTATTTATTTATCCAGAGTAACGTACATTACATTACAAAGTAGATACAACGAAGTATTACAAAGTAATCCGGCAGAGGAAAATAAATTTCCTGTTCGCC